>OY796883.1:16966026-17112213 GCA_963680785.1 Diplosoma virens
CTTAAAAACATTTAATGTGAGCAGTGAGCTTGTTGCTCTATGCAAATTTTATTAAACCGCGGTGCAATGTTTGATATTGCGACACACATGTCGCGTTCAATGTCAATCTTATTGCGATATTTCGACTTGATTACTGCTACCGCAGAAAAACCGGCTGCACACAAGTATGACGTTGCAAATGGCACAAGAACACGGAGAGCTTTAAAGCCTACAAGTGGCATCAGATCGAGCCTTAACCCAGAATGAAATGAGTAAATTGAAGCTTTTCAAAGTGAGGTCAGAAGAAAGATCGATAAATTGTTCAGCTTCCAGAGTTGTAATCCCCTGAGAGGCATTTGCATTATCAACAAAAGGATTTCTTATCCAATTGTGCTTCTCCATTTCTTCAGAAAAATATTTTTCAAAATTCGAGATTAGAGCATTCAAATGCGAACACATCACAGTCTTTATATCACACTCATCGGTATTCTGCAGGGAGAGATTGCCAAATTGCGAGTTTAAATGGGATTTTAAAAGTGGAAAGTTATCACATTGCTCGTTATTTAACAGCAGATCAGTTTGTCACAACTGTAGTTTTCTTTTAAAGGCTGTAATTTTGTCATGGAGTTGTAGAAGGTGAGTTTCTTTTTCTTGGAGGGAAATGTTTAATTGATTTAATTTTAAACAAATATCGCAAAGATACGCCAACTGAGTCAGGAAAACTTCATCCTCAAAGATAGTAGCAAGTGCATGGTTTTCTTTTTTTAAAAATATAGAGATTTCGTTCTCGATTCGTACACACGCTGAAGAACCTTACCTTTGGAAAGCCACTTTGCATTACAATAAAACAATAAATTGTTGTGCTCTGCTCCTAATTCATCGCAAAGACGTTGGAAAAGCCGAGCTTTAAGCGGCTTTGCTTTAATGAAGTTCACAGTTTTGACAACAGCTTTAAGCACTCCATTAAGGTCACCACTGAGCTGTTGCGAAACCAGCGCCTCACGTTGTATTAAGCAGTGAGTCCAGTTTGCGTTAACGGCAATGCCCTGCACTAACGTTCGCAGCCCACCAAAAGCGGCCAGACATAGCTTGGGCACCATCAGTGCATAAACCAACGCAATATTTCCACTGGAGATTATTTTCCTGAAAAAAATTGTTCAGTATTGCAAACAATTCATGCGCTCTACAATTTGTTAAAATGGGTTTACAAAAGAGCAAATCTTCAATGATATTGTCGTCGTTATCGATAAAGCGTACTTAGCAAATCAAATAAGCATCTTTATTACTGGTACTGGTTGTTGCCTCATCTAACTGTAAGCTGAACTCCTTTTCACGCATTTTTGCTAATAGCTGATGCTCCTCCGAAATAATATCATCCGAAATTTTATCGATTCTCCTACTAATGGTATTGTTTGAGAGTGGAACAGCTTTTAGTTTTTGAGCAGCTGATTCTCCAATCATTGTCGATACTAAGTCAAGAGCAGCAGGAAGCACAAGTTCTTCCGCAGTGGTATGAAGTTATTCACATTTCGCGATTCTGTACGCAACTTTAAAAGACGTAAGCTGTACTTTGACTGGTGTTTGCAAAAAAATTTGAAAATACGACCGACAGCTTATTCATTTCTGATAACTTACGACCAAAAAATTTGCGTGGTTTTCTAGATACGTCGTTGTAACTGACAACTAACAACTAACAAGCGGTTCCACACAACTGCTGCTTACCACACACTGTAAAATTGTAAAAAACTGCTAACAATTTTCACATTGTAATTTTTGTGAGGAAAGCAGTAAATACAACAACTTTCACGTGTTTTTGCAGCGCCCCTGGCAAGGTCTCGCGGCGCACTAGGGCGCCCCGGCGCCCAGTTTGGAAACCGCTGTTTTATACAGTTGTCTTGAACGAAGTTCGGATTGATTCGTTGAAGACTCTTCTCCATAGACAAAAATAGACAAAAACAGACCTAGCATTGCGCAACTGCCAAGCGATAAATTTATTGTAAATATTATTAATAGTTATGAAAAATGATTTAATATCTAAGCTTAAAAATTGTTCAAAATTAAGCTTTCAACTTAATTTTGGTATATTTATGACTCAGTTTAATTTTTGGCAGCATTGTTATATATATAACATACATTTTTAACTGAAACTAATTCATAAACTATCCCTTACCTTGAGTTGCAAAAACTAATTGCAAAATATTATACTTTTTCTTGTGAAGAAAATTGAAACTAATGAAACAATTGCCATTGTGAAGAACAATAGCCCTTTCAATTTTTAGTTTGAAAATGTAGACTGTTCAGCTGTATCTTTGAACTATTATCGGAGACTTGTTTTGAGTTAATTTAAGCCAGCAATTCCTAACAAAAGACACGCCTCATTTAAAAAGAGTTTAAAAAAATTCGGGAAGGAGTTCAGTTTTAATTACACATTTTTAACGATGTATATGTTTGCCAACTTCAAAAATATTATTTGTCTCCAAATAAGTATGCATGAGAATTAAAGTCTCATCTTTCCAATTAAAGAAATACTTTTCAGTCCTCTTTCCATGATTTTGATTTTTTTTATGCTGCGACGCTGTTTATCACTTTTATCCTCCTGGCCATGTTTATCACTATATATTTATCATTTATCACTGTATATTTATCCTCCTGACCCGCTGTTTATCACTATATACCGCTGTTTATCATTATATATTTATCCTCCTGACCCGCAGGAAAGCGACGGAGGCGCTATACATAGGGTAAGCAATTACCCCGACCAGCTTCCGGAGATGCGATGATATTGCTAACCTCTTGTAATTTAATAGAGATGTTACTGTAATTTAGAACTGCTTTCCAAGACCACCAAGCAGAGGAATATGCTGTAAAGTGTCTTTCCCAAGAACACAACAGAATGGCACAAGTGGGTTTTGAACCGAGACATTGTTGATCATCAGCCCGGATTTTTAACCACTCGACCACGCTGCCGACTTTTGAATTTTGAATTGCGTCGCTACAAGTTTGTGGGGTAGCACAGCCGCCAATGTGAGCTACAAGTTAAAAACAGTTTTAAAGTGATTTTTATAATATTTGATTAGTAACCAGACCCCAGGAAAATTTAATTTAAAAAAAAAGTTCTTTTCACTCTACCCTAATTTTCACTAAAATCACGTTTTCTTGCAGTTCGTCATTGCCAATACTTTATTCTGACCAAAAATTGACGAAAAAATTCTAAAGAAAGCATTTGTTTTAAAGACTACTATAAATTAAAAGAGTTAATGGTTTCATCAATGCCATTCGTCAATTTAAAATTTTGTAAAATTAAGACAGTATTCAAAACTTAAAACTTCAATTTGATTTCAAATAATTTTAACTTTTTTGTTTTTCAATTGTAGAAAATTCATTTTAATCAAAAAACTTTAATTTTTTTTCATTTAAAAGATTAGCGCTGTATGTATTAAAATTTAACCATGATTGTGTTATATTGTTTCTATAATTGTAGTTTTTGTGGTTAGAATTGACCGGTTTATTCAGAAACGGCTTATTTTACAGGTGAAAGAACTATCCATCACAGGCAGTAAAATTCATCAGGATTTTGCCCAAATTTTCATTCATTCATTTTATTTTATTCTCAATCATTAGTAAACAGTTTAACACTAAAAGTTATAAATATTGGAAAGGTCAAGAAAAGGAAGAAGCAGCACAACGTCAGACGTTAAAACATGCATAAGATAATCAGAAAGTGAAAGTAAATAACAGTAGAAAGCATGGCCGCAACACCTTAATCACATAAAAATATAAGAAATGAGAAAGAAAAAAGAAAATATAATAATAATATTATCAAACAAATTGAGAGATTGAAGAACCAGTGCATGACTAGTCTGCGTAATGATGATGGGTGGCACAGCTAGCCAAGATGGAAATTTAGCTCAACTGAGCAAGGTGAGTAAAAAAAAACCACCCATAAAAAGAAACCTCACCAGGTCTGGAAACCTTTTCTAAATGCATCTGGTGACATACAAAAAATAATAAGAAGAATGAATACAAACAAAAAGAAATAATAAGCAGATAATAATAATAATCAAATAATAAACAGATAATAACAATATGAAAAATAACATAACGTAACATAAAAAACAAACTATTATGCTAGTCGAAGTAATGGATAAAAAAAATTATGTATGATTAACAATACAATTATAAATAAAAAAAATAAATAAATAAAATAAAAAATTTTTATATTTACTAAATTTTTACAGACCAGCATAATAGCAAAATAAACATGTAAAACAAAGTCAATAGCATTTAGTAACGGCATTTATGTAACAAATTTAAAAATTAAAAATAATTGCTAAAATGAAATAGTAGACCATTGCCAAAAAGAAATTTTAATTAAAGAGCAAAGATAAGGGTGAAAAAGAGTTAATTTGATTTAGTGATTGATTTGAATTATGCAGACAAACAGTATTTAAAAAAAGAGTTCTTTATATCTTTGTGATAAGACTGGTTATCTTGATCGTTTAAGTTTTTCTTCCAAGGATTGAATTTAAAACTTTTTGTACCATTTCCAGTGCCTTTTTTCCAGAAACCTGTAATTAAAAATATATAGGGCAGTATCGTGTTTTAACACTAAAATTAAATATTATTCTCATTACTTAAGAAATATTTATAAACGTTAACAGTAAAAGATCGAACACTTCGTTTCTTATTTCTTAAGTTGAAAGGAAAGCAATTCCAATATGTTGGACCACGGTGTGAAATAGCTTGCTGACATACTGTGCTAGAACATTTCTTTGGAATAAAGATAGACTTGTTTCTAGTATTGTATTTAGATTCGTTTTTAGTAAAGATATCTTTAAATGCAATTGGGTTTTTACCATTTTTTTGCTTAAACATAAACACAATTAGTTCTTTAGTTAAAAGTTGATCTATAGTTAACAATTTATTTTCTTTCATGATATCACAAACAGATGAGTTACTGTTAACACCAGAAATTAATTTAACAAATTTATAGCACAGTCGTTGTAATCTTTTAACCAAGGTTTTATTGCCATAACACCAGTTTAGAATGCAATAAGAAAGCTGACTGAGTGATAGAGTAGAAGAGATCTTTTGCTTAACAGTGATTTCACTTTAATAACAGTTCCAAGAACGCTACGTAGTTTAGATATTAGGTGATTTATGTGTCTTGACCATGTTAAGTGCTCTTGTATATAAACGCCAAGAAATTTAATACATTTAACTTGTTCAATTTTATTTTGTCGCAATACGAGATCTTGCTTTTTTGTTGTTAATTTGGATTGTGCAGTCCTAAATAAAACATATTTAGTTTTGGAGACATTAACTGATAATCTATTTGCTATCAACCACTGGTCAACTAGTTGAAGTTCTTTATTACCAGCATCAAAAAGCTTTTTAATGTCATTATTTTGTAAAAAAATGCTTGTATCATCAGCAAACGTCAAAGAATTACAATCATTTAGACAATTTTTGAAATCATTGACATATATCAAAAAGAGAAGTGGTCCTAAATTAGAGCCCTGAGGTACACCACTTCTAACTTCAAGGGTAGTTGTGGAAAGAATTCCTGCATATTTTACTTGTCGTGTACGTCCTGTTAAGTAACTAGTAAAACACTTTAGTGCATTGCCTCTAACTCCATAATGATTAAGTTTGGAAAGTAATATTGAATGATCAATCGTATCAAATGCTTTAGATAAATCCAAGAAAATTCCAAGGGTTGCCTTTTTGCAGGCAAATGATTGCGATATTTTTTCCACTAAAATTGAAATTGCATGTGTAGTAGAATGATTTTTTCTAAAACCAAATTGATAGTTGTAGAAAAAATTTTGCTTTTCTAAGAAAGAATATAATCTATTATACATAACTTTTTCAAGTAATTTTGAAATATTTGATAATAAACTAACTGGTCGATAGTTATTAATATTGAAAGAATCGCCTTTTTCGAACACAGGACATACAGTAGCAAGCTTAAAGCAATTTATGAATTCACCTTTACTCAAAGAAAGATTGAAGATATGGCTAAGTGCTAGTAGAATATTGTCAGGTGAGGATTTAAGAATTTTGGTTGGAATATGATCTGGCCCTGCACTTAATTTGTTTTTTGAAGTTTTCAAAATGTTAGAGAGTTCTTGAGGATATGTTGCCCAAGTAAACATTGATTGGCATGTAGAAGATCTTAAATATTCTACGAAATATTTTTTCTTGGGAGGTAAAGACTTCACTAATTCATTGGGGACATTAGCAAAATGTTTATTAAAATAGTTTGCAATTTTTAAAGGATCATAAACAATTTTTCCATCAATATTAAGGCTTCTGCAATTAGATTTATGTTTTTTTTCTATAATAGAATTAATTAATTTCCAAGTGCTTTTAATGTCTTTTTTAAAATTGTTAAATTTTAAATTATAATATTCCTGTTTTTTTGTTTTGACAGTGGAAAAATACAAATTTCTGGCTTGTGTAAATGCTTGTCTTGTTTTTGGGTTTTTATTATTTATATATTTTTTCTACAGTTTTTCTTTATTATTTAATAGAGTGTGAAGATCAAGATCAAACCATTGATTATTTGTTTTTTGTAGGAAATTTTAGTTAACGGAAAAAAATTTTCAAATTTATTCATATAAAGCTTTTGTAATTTTTGGTAGCTGGAGTTTGGGTCAGTATTATATAAAATAGGAGTAATATCACTTTCTGAAAGAGCTTTAGAGAATAGATTAACATTTTGATCTGAGAAATGTCGACATTGTTGGACATTGTTGGAAATTTTGCTAATGGAAGTGCACATTATGACAGGAAGGTGATCAGATATACAGTGGGTTAAAATAACACAGTTTATCTTCATGCTTACCAATAAATTGCTCCATATATGATCCAAAAGAGTTGCATTATTTTGTGAAATTCTTGTGGGTTTATTGATAAGAGGGGCAAACCCATTACTAAACATTTGATCTACAAAATCTGAAATCTGAAGTTTTTCACAATCAAGTATATTGTAATTAAAGTCACCTAATAAAAAACAATCTCTCTTTTTTATACGTTTCAAAGTATTATTTAGAATATCTAAAAAAAAAGAATTTGATACAATATCATTGCATGGAGCCCTGTAAATGCATCCAAATGTAATAGTTTTATTTTTAAATTTAACATCAATGAATAAAGATTCAAAAATTTTTTCCTCCATTCTATTTAAATCTAGTCGTGTTGAATAAACTAGATTATCTTTCACACAGAATCCAACACCACCTCCCTGAGTTTGAATTCTTGGATTAGAAATGAATGAGTAGCCAGGAAGATTTACAATTGACTCTGAATAATTTGGCTTTAACCAAGTTTCAGTTACAGCTATGAGGCTAGGTGCTAAAGTTAAAGAAGACAATAGTCCTTCTAATTTTAAAAAATTTTTAAGATTGCTTAATGATCTAATATTTAAGCATAAAACTGAAAAATTACTGTTTTCATTAAAAGTGTTAAACAGTAGAGAATTAGGATCTTTACATAAGTATTGGTCATCCACATTTTGAAAAAAGTTAATCTCATTAGCATTGCAAGAATCTTGATTTGCTATTGAATGTTCATTATATGTAGATATGTTTATGAATAAGTCATTTAGATTTTTAGCAGAATAAAAAAGGTTAGAATTAGCAAAATCAAATAATTCACCAAATTCTTTATCTGAACAAGAACTAAAAGGAAATGTAAATGAACAAAAAGTGCACTTCCATTGCATGTTTTTGGTGATACAATATTTATCTTTGATGCAATTAAGATAAATAGTCTGCAAACATGTAGAGCATAATAATATTTTTTGGTTCTTTTTAACTAATTTAAGGCAAACAAAGTATTTTTTAATTTTTTTGTTGGTCATAAAAGATAAAAAATTAAAGCAGAAAAATTATAAAAAGTCAGAAGAAAAATAAGTAAAATTCCAGAGAAGTGCTTTTTTGTTTTTCTTTCTCATTTTAGGCTACTATATCACTTAGTTAAAAAATAAATAAATAAATAATAAGTTATTTAATAAATTATTAATAATTTTATTAAATGAAAGATAGTTTAATGAATAAAAAATCACTTAGTAATTAACTTATTTATATCACCAAAATCCTTAAGTACTTGCCTTTTTTCTTTGTAAAAACAATATACTATACCATTATTGATCCAAAAATTGTTAAACCCAAAAGCTTTCTTGGCTTCCATTACCAGTAGAAGTCTTCTTTTTGTCAGGAACTCTGTAATCGAGAGCTTTTCTTGTGATTTCTTCAACTTCTTCTTGTTGTAAAACACCTTCTCACAAACTTGTTGATGATTGGAGGAAGACAACCTTTCCTAGATGGTAAAACATGACATATGTCAATATCAGCAGATCTTATTTGATATTCCAAGTCAAGCTCAGAATTGAGCTTGTTGGTGACATATGACTCAAAAACAGGATACTTTCCTACTTCCCTCCAACTGGTTGGTCTGAGCATCCATGTACTATGAGGCAGTTCCTACGTCCATACTGCTCCAAATCATCCAAGGAATTTTGGATTTCTCTAAGTGATTTTGCCAGCCCTTCAACGATGGTATCGACCCGAGCAATGGCATTCTCAAGGTCTTGAAGCTGCTGGCTCTGACCTGAAATACAAGAAGAGCAAGCAGCACCACTGGCAGAATTATTTAAAAATTGTTCAGCATACCTTTTTTGAGTAGATTTAATTACCTGTAATTCCTTCATCACTGTATCTAAAGATAACTTACCATCAGCCATTGGATATTGATGAGTAATATTCAGTTAATAATTAACAAAAATAATAAATTATTTAACACAATAGTAATAGTTAACAACAATAATAATAAACACAAGCTTTTTTGTCAAGCAAAAATAATCAAGCGAGCATCTGAAATCTTATTCAAATATTATTTTATACATTAGTAATGATGGGAACTTGAAACTTGAAACTATTTTTTATAGGAAAGCATTTTGTCCGAAGACTTGAAAGATTAGTCGGTTGTTTATAGTAGTACTGAATTAATTTTTAGATAGAAGCTTAGTTTAGACATCAACTAGTAATTAAAAAAAAAGTTTTTTCATTGCATTAACTTCCGCTTCATACGCTCATAAAATAACTTTTTTTTTGGCAAATCGGAATGACCTTAATTTTCAGAAAAATACGGACTCAAAAGAAAAATGTAAAAACTTTTTACAAACTCTTTTGTAACAATAATGCCTTAAAACTGCAGTGGTTTATCGTTTTCTTTATTTTTATTTTCAAATACTAATTTATAGGTTTAATTTTTTTGTTCTTATATAGGAACATTGGTTTAAAATACAATCATCAAGTAATTAGTACACAAAAATATTTTATTGCTCTACTGAAATAAAAACATTCGAAAATGTTTAATACCAATTTTGAACTAAAATTGAAATGCACTTAATGTTTAAACAAAAAAAAGATCGATAATAATTTAACAAACAATATGAAAATGACTTCAACTACTGAACAAAATAACAGTGTTCCGTTCCTAAAAATTGCCCACATTATGTATATTCACAATCTCATAAAAAATCTCTTTGATTTCGCTTTGGTCCGGCTCAAATAGCCTAAGAAATAACGGTTTTATAAGCAATTTAAATATTTTACATTTAGTTATAAAAAAATGGCAACACTGCTTAGTTTCTTGAGTCTTGGAGAAAGATCCAGACGATACGCCTGACTGGTTCGCTATTGTGACACATGTGACGCAATAATGCTGATTGTGTGATTAACTTGATTTGAGTAACTTTCAGAACGTTCGAGATACTCACGACCGAGTGATACGTATAAAGACTCGCTCGGAAGCATTATTATGATTCGTTGTGGTAACTTAGAATTGGAAAATTGTTAGCTGTGTAAATTCATAGTTTTTGGTCGCAAGTCTTTGGTTGTCTACGTGATTGTTGAAGAATTAGCTAGTGAGCTGCTGTTGATTTATCTGCTGTTGATTGTATACTATTTTGGGCTCCTAAGTGGATTGGGGCATATTTTTAATAAAGAAGATATTGTGGTAGTCTGAGCTGTGATTTAGTTAGACTATATTTTTGCTGTTACTGGTTCCTAGGACAGGTCTAGTAAGAAGATTGAAGAATTTTATCTTTTATTAGGCAGCCAAGTTTGCGTTATCGGTGAGGCCTTCATAACAGGCACCGAAAGGATATAAGATTAAAAAACGTACTGAGTTACCGAATTAAGTTCTACAAAAATTTAAATCAACTTTTACAAAATTTCAAAAAACTAAATTTGTGGAAGTAACAAACAGCTGATAAATTATTAATAAAACGTAACTAAATGCTAACTAACAAAAATAGAGCCAAAACAGACTAACAGAAATATACGTTGAAGAAGAGGGGCAACGCGCGGCATATTACAAACTGATGTGGTGATTACTAAAAGGCACAGTTCATTCAATCCTCATAAAAAATTAAACACTGCTCTTGGTTTATACCAGGGCTTCTTAAACTATGGGTCGCGACCCCAAATGAGGTCGCTTAGCAAAATCTTGAATCGTGATATTTTAATGTAAAATGTTTAAATATATAAATTTATAAAATCTAGATGTGTATTTAAGCAAATGTTTGAATGTGCGTGCGCACTAACATGTGGTTGTAAATCTGACATTTGTGCCAGTGTGGTCAGTTGTCTTTATTGCATCGCAACGCGATAGTGGACATCGCAAGAATAAGATAGTTTTTATATTAATTCTTTAATTAAAACTATTGTTCCTAAACACGGAGACTTCCGAAGTTACGTTTTAAATGTGGCGCTAAAAAATTCCGAGCGCATGTTACAGACCTTGGTTTTGATCAGTAACGTCTGCGACACTCGGGCTACTCGGGCTCAGCCGAGTGAATATTTAACAATTTATAGTTTTAGCCACAATACATTTTAATTTATTACAAAATTTTAGCCACTGTTTTTTTCCTACAGTAATAATCTATTATGTAGTTGTAGTGTATTAGGAACTTGTTTATCGCACACCAGCCCGAGTAGCGACAAAGTTCTGGAGTCACCACGGGTTTTGATCTATGATTTCATATACAATTAATATTTTAATTAAAGAAAATTAACTGTAATTTTAAACTTTACAGTTTAAACCGTTGTGAAAAAGTTAAATTTATTAAAATGTGGTAAAAAAAGTTAATTTGTTATGCAGTAAAATTCAAGCACATTCGTCTTATTTACGAACGATTTTTCCTTTAATTTTTATATATTTAACCAGTTAACAATTGCGCTTTTTCTCATAGTTATCAAACATCCGCTAATATCACTTCTTTGCTTGCATTGTTGACCTCTATTGACTTATAAAATTTTCAAGCAAATTGACGCCTTTTTGCATTGATTATATTGGCAACAGCAGAATGGTTAAATAAAATTGATCCTTGTTTTTGTTATGCTGGCTCTAGCAGTTCATCATTTTGTTGGGTTTAATGCAGTTAAAATTTGAACCAAAGTATGTAATTTTTACTGTATTTCTATTGCACAATGTACCATGGGCAGATAATCGTCATATTAAAAGTTCAATAAACCATGCTCCTCTTTTTCAACAAATTACCATTCTCTCAGTTCACACCATATAGTTTTTTCTTGTTTTATTGCTCTTAAATTGCTTCATAACCATTAATGATATTGCTGCTACATTCAAATAACTTTTTGTGCAATTGTGCACACATTATACTTTACGAACACGTTATACTAATCTTCGACAGCTGCACTCTCGTTTGGGACCATTTTTCTTCTAGAGAAACATCGCGTTGCTATGCAACCAAAAATGTTTTGCAAAAATTGTTTACATTTTTTCTTAATTTAATCAAGAACAAGTGCATATGAAGAAAAATATGAAAGTTAGATGTATTCCTAGTAGCGGTTATTAATGGGTTAAATGTATTAGATGAAGTAATTTTTGATAAACTTTTTTACCTTTAGCAATTGATTATACAGGGTGTTTAAAAAAGAATATGCCAAAATCATCACATGATATGGAAAAACAAAAAACAATAAAAAAACTTTAGCTGGGACACATTTGTTGTACATACCTTCCAGTTTTATTTCATGTTTTACAAGTGGTAAATGTAGCCGCCACCGGCACGACGGATCATAACAAGCTGATATAAGAATTTATCCCAAACGTGCCTCAGCATGTCGCAGTCTACTGTAACTCAAGTGCATAAAACCCAAAACTTCACTATACAACTTCACAAGTTTTTTAGTGAATTAATTTTTAGAGGAGTGAACATTTGAGTTAGAAATGAACATTTTATAAACACTAAAACGATCCTATTTTAAAAGTTTTTAGAACGATCCTGCGACAATTGACGCATTAAACATTTTAAGATGCACTCTGATAATTAATTGTCGTAAAAATATCTTTTAGAACTGCAATTAACTTATTTTCACACTAGGGTTGACATTTATTGTTACAATTTTTTCTGTCACTTTCCTAATTTTATTGCCAATCACAATATCATCTGCAAACACTTTAGTTTATTTAGATCTCAGTTGCTAATCAATTATGATGTCTACATTCAAAACCCTAGTTTTGTTTTGCCAGATTGTCTTGGAACTTGATGGAGAAAATCTTCAAGAATCTGAAACATTAGATCAAGACCAAGCGTCTACATTCAAAGAACCTGATGCAAAACGGGCAAAACTCGAGTTGTGATATTTTATGATGTTAACAAAACTTTCATTAACAATCGTGTAATGTCAAAACGATTGTTTATTTTCAATAATGAAAAGTTATTCAAAAAATTGTGTAAAATATTGTTGGCTGTTTTATCACTTTTTTGTATATTTTTTTGAATTTAGTTTTTCCTTTAATTAAGTTATGTTTAGATGTTATTTCTTAAATGACAATGAAAGATTAAATTGAATGTGCCAAGGTTCATCTCCACAATAGTCAAATATCTTCACATTAAGACTCGAATTAGCGGCTTTGTGACAAATTTCTGAATCGTGGGAATGGTTAAATGGGAATGATATAAATACTTTGAACTTATTTGTTTTTGATTCTAGTTGTCAACGTAACTTCCTGTATTAAACAATTTTTACTGATTTCTATTAAATCTGATATTTTTTGTAGTTTTAAATGGTCAAAAATTGATTAAAGTTTCAATTTTGTATATTGTACAGTGCTTCTTCTTCTTCTCCTTTTGGTCTTTCCCATTAGTCAGGGGTGGCCACAGCGTATCATCATTCTCCACATCTTTCTGTCTTCAATGTCCATCTCCTTCACACCAACTTCCTCCATATCTTCTTTTACCACATCTAAAAATCTTCTCTTTGGTCTCCCTCTTCTCCTCTTTCCTGATAACTCCATTTCCATCATTTTTCTTCCTACATACTCTTGGTTTCTCCTCATGACATGTTCATACCACCTCAGCCTGCCCTCTCTCATCTTCATTCCTAACCGTTTTACCTTAACAGTACTCCTGATGTGCTCGTTTCTAATCTTGTCTTTTCTCGTCACTCCCATAGTAAACCTCAGCATTTTCATCTCTGCGACTTCCATCTCTTCCATTTGTTTCTTTGTGACTGCTACTGTCTCAAGTCCATACACCATTGCTGGTCTTACCACTAAACTGTACACTTTTCCTTTTACTCTAGCTCAGTGGTTCTCAACCTTTATAATTTCATGGACCCCTTTAACCGATATTCAAAACTAAATTCCCCCCACCAGAAATTTAGTTTGTAGCCTAATTAGTATGTTTATATCAGCATGCAAAAAAGAGAAACTAAGTACAGTACTTTCAATTTAACCTAAATTCTATAAATTTTTAGTGAAAACATCCAGGATTTTTTTGTCGATTTGTCAATATGACGGCAGCATATGATTCTGTCTGGCACCGTGGCCTTACATGTAAGCTGCTTGAGACTTGTGCCAGATAAGCGCATGGTCAGAATAATCATGAAACTTGTCCGAAACCCAAGTTTTCATACTTACTACTGGTGACAGCAAACAAAGTTGGATTCGCTGCCTGAAAAACAGCGTTGCTCAGAGATGGGTTTTGACTCTCCTTCTTTTCAACCTCTTTATATATACGTCTACATCGCCCCCTACAATTTCCAGAAAGTTTACCTATGCAAATGCTCTAGAATTTTTGCACTCCAATGGAAACTGGAAGGTTTTTGAGGAAACTTTAAGTCAAGACATGACTAAACATCTTGTGCATCTTTAGACGTGGAAGCTGAAACTCAGTCGCACTAAGATGATGACAGCAGCCTTTCATTTAAGTAATGAAGAGGCCCAACGAGAGCTAAATGTTTTGTACAACCTTTAGAATTTTACCATTCTGTACAACCCCACTTATTTGGGGAAAATCGCTCATGTTTCGTCATCATCTCGTGGAGCAAAAAACTATATTAGCGCGTTAAACTGCTGAGGCAACTTGCAGGCTCAGGTTGGGGTGCTGGAGCCAAAACACTGCGCATAGCTGCCTTACCTACGGTCTACTTAACAGCTGAGTACTAGACACCAATCTGGTGCCGCAACGCTTTTTATCGCTAAATAGACAATGTCCTGTATGACGCCTTGCGCAGTGTAACTGGATGCTTGCGTCCCGCTCCAATTGACCACCAATCAATACTTTCAGGCATCCAGCCAGCTGAGTTTCGCCGACTAGGAGCAGCACTTTCCTTGACTAACGATGCAACCCTGGACCCCAACCGTATGTTAAATTCCTAGATTGGACCTAATATCTCTGAAAACGTCTGATCCTCTTTCCACCCTCCTAGTAAATCTACATGATTTCCTTTTTTACCAAAAGCAGTATTGCTGCTACTACTGTAATCTTATTCCAAATCACTCCGCATTGGTTCAATGTTGCTTTCGCTGCTACCACCAAAGTCATTAACTAACTATCACTTGATATTGTAAAAAATGTTTAGAAATAACACATTCAATATTGATTTAATCGCAAAACAATATGAATAATGAAAATGATGCTACTGGGGCCAATGTCTTTATGACAAGTTCCGCCCAGAAAAGTTTTCATAGATCATTTTATAGGACTTTACTTCGCAAAGCAATCAACTAATCTATTCACTTTGTTTCCCTATACGTTACTATGACAGCAGTGACATCGAATTTGATAAAGTTATAAAAATATAACTAAAATTTGAGTAAGCAGTAGGCCGCATAAAAAATTAAATGGGCCGCAGTTGGACATTCCTTTTTTAGATTAAGCTTTGTTACAATACTAAGACAATTAGTATTGTATTAACAAATGAAAAAAGTACAAGAATAATAGTTTTATATAATACAAAAACCATAGCTATTATCAAAAAATTAATAGAAGAATCATCAATCAAAAAGCAACAATTAACCATTATGATGCAGAAAAGCAAAAAAACAATTTACTCAATACGATCGCTTACATGAAAGTCAAATTTACCAAAATGAATCAAACTTTTGAAATGTTCTTCACATAAATAGTCTATAAACTATTACCGTTAATTCTGAAACGTTCAATTACATTTAAAAAAATTCCCCCCTCGAAAATACAAAATTCCCCCCTAGTGGGGAATTCCCCCCCGGTTGAGAACCACTGCTCTAGCTGGTAACCTCTTGTCGCAGATTACTCCTGATACTCTTCTCCATCCATTCCATCCTGCCTGTACTCTCTTCTTTACCTCCCTCTCACAACCATCACTTTCTTGCACCGTTGATCCCAAATACTTAAATTCCTTTACTCGTGGCACTTTTGTATCCTCCATCTTCACTGTTTCGTCGTCATTTCCTCCATTTATGCAAAGATATTCGGTCTTTGACCACAGTGCGACTTAATTAAATAAAAGGTTGTTGGTATGCATCGGGCATTGTGAAGTTCTATTAAATACAATATAAAAGTTTTTGGTTAGCAATTAAAAAGCTTTATTAGTAAACATTTTATTTGATATTGTTATGGCCCTGGTATGGCCTAAGAGGTGACCAGAATTTTTTTAGGAACGCATTTTAAAAATTTTACTGATTTGTAATAAATTAAAATTGAAACAAACGGCAAATAATGGCTAAATACAATGTTACTCTTATCAAAAAATAAATTTTATCAATTAGTAGTAGTATTAGTAGTAGTAACAATTTATATCCCAGAAACTATTATGGGATCTACATTTTATGATATTTTTCAAACCATTAAAAAAAGGCAATTTTTTTGCTACATGCAAAGATTTATAGTTGAGCCTTGTATATCATAAGCCTGCATTGCGAATGCTCCTACCTAACGTTGCAGAACTTGTTTCACCAGCAGACAGCATTGGTTCAAAATGTCGACGTTTTTACGCAACCAAGAATTAGAGTAAGGCTCGGTCTTTTTTTTTTTTTTTTTTTTTTATCTCTATATTTATCCTCCTGACTCGCAGGAAAGCGACGGAGGCGCTATACATAGGGTAAGAAATTACCCCGACCTGCTTCCGGAGATGCCAAGATATTGCTGTCCGCTAGTAATTTAGTAGAGATATTACTGTAATTTAGAACTGCTTGTCAAGACCACCAAGCAGGGGAAAGTGCCGTAAAGTGTCTTTCCCAAGGACACAACAGAATGGCGCAAGTGGGTTTTGAACCGAGACCATTTTCCGCTTTTGACCGTCTGTTCCGCTTTTGAAGGAAGCAGGCCTAAAGCAACGTTCCCGAAATTATCTTATGTTTACAAAGATGTTCTTGTTGGCGAACGATATGGTCTAGTTATATTATAACTCGACTCTTTAACTTTGCTAGTAGTAAATAATTTTGCTGGTAAACCCTCTTTTTTTCTGTAGGTCAAACAAACTAAATTTAAATGGTTTTATTATATGAATGCAAAAGTGGACTCTGTTCAGTATATGATTGAGAAAACATACAGTTGAAAACTTTCAGAGTTGAACTCACTACGCACAGTGAAATGCAACGCAAGTTATTCTAAAGCCAGTTCCGCCCTCCTCTTTTAACCGTAGGCGTAGTTCTTATTCGCTGCTAGGCTTATATCCTGTGATGCAGCGCGAATACATGTAAGTCTTATCAACGCCAACTTTAAATTTTGAAAAGGGCAACTATCCCACAATGTGCATATCTCATTATTGAATACAATAAATGCCTGTTATAGCCGTCATAGCCTAGGAGTGAGGCCTGCTTTTGGAAATCCTTCCGCTAATTCGAGACTCTAACCTCGTCGTTGTGGACTCCTCGTCGATACTTTGACTTACTATTTTCACGCCTCCTTTGCTCTAGGCTTTCACTTGAATCTCCATGAGGATCTGATAAGTGTAGGCGCTCATTCTTATTGGTTCCACTAGTACAAGCTCCGCAATCAACATCACGCATTGGTTGGTTGGTAGACATAAAGAATATTTTGCCTTGTTCCATTTCAGGCGGTTCTCGTTACCCGACCGCTGCTTGACTCATTGCTCTAATGGCAGGCTGCTTCAACTGTTGCTCAGTACACCAGGGTGACATCACTTTTTCGAACCAGGTGTGTGTTCACATTCCCTCTGATATGTCGTTTTTAATGACTTTGCCACAAAAAGATTGGTTTTTGTAGCGATACTCTTACAAATTCTTGAGGATGAAAAGAGGCTCCCAATAGCCTCACTATAATTTGGAAAGCAGTAATTCATCAAAAAAGAGCAGTGATGTACTAGAGAAAAATTTGCTATCATGATTTTTATATATCTTTTTGACATTTGGGACAACGTTATATTTGAGTAATCCCCCAGAAATTACTTTAATCTACTATCGGAGATGCCAAGATAATGCTGTTCGGTTGAAAATTTTTATTTAACTAGTTTTTATTATAATTGAAATTGGAGTTGCGTGCTAAGAGTACCGAACTAAGTTAAAAATCTTTTTATAGACACAACTGCATAACGATATTATGAATTCAAATTAAACGGCTTTCGCCATCAAAATGACGCTTCCATCTAATCGACTGCGCCGTCGACTATTTAGAAAAATTAATTACGTCAACACTTTTTAGCAATAAAAAAAAGTAATAAATTCTTAACGGAGAACAAAGTTGATGCTTCTTCTACTGAAACAAAATTTCCTAAAAAAATAAAAAAAAAAATTGCAGTTTAAATCTGAAGCTAAAAACAATTTAGTTCAATTTCTTACTTAAGTCAAGACCAAGATCTGACCCAACTTTATGTGGGGAAGCAAATAGCTTATAAAAGAGAAAGAACAATACAGAAAGTGCCAAAGAATCCTATGTTGTCAATCCCTCCATAAATCATTGATTAGTCAAATTTTTCAGTCAGGACTTAAACTTTTTAGACAAAAAAAGCTTCTTATAATAATTGATGCCACTTTCAAAATGTATTTTTACGGCCGAGGGGAGAGAAGGAAGAGTTTACCTTGAAACTAGAAAGAGTTTACCTTGAAACCAGTCCTGGACGGCTTTCACGCCAAAACGTTTTTTAGACGCAGGACCAAGGGTTTACGAACAATTGTTCAAAAGCTATTGTTGGAATTACAGTTATTTAATTGGACAATTGTTGGATTTGAAATTTGTTTGAAAAATAACGCAATATGCAGTTGTTTGAAAATAGTTATTTTTAACGCTCATTTTGCTTTTTTAATGAATACTTAAGTCTAATCGAAATGCCTATAGTTTGTAAAGTATTCGTTTTTGTTTTCAAACAATTGTCAATTCAAACAACTGTTTTTGAATAATTGTCTGAATACAAGTATGTTTCTTAGCAATTTGTGCAATACAAGTGAGAACCAAACCTTTAATCTACCAATCACAATCTACGTAACAAACGCTGCGCTACGCGTTGAATTCAAATCAGAGTAAAAAAACGAAAAACTAAACATAACAGAAAAACAATTGCAGACACAAAGCACCCACCAACATAGTTAGGGATGAAATTACCCCTGGAATATTGTATTAAAGTTTTACATCTCTGACCACCTTCCTATCTTCTACTCTATCTTCTTACCGTATAACGCTCCAATCATAAAAATCAACATAACATACCGCAATATTAGTAATGTTGAAGAAGATGCATTTCACCACGACCTACATCATACTTTAAAACCAATAGTCTATGAATTCACTAATCTGCCAATAACATCAAAAATTTTCATACGCACTTTAATAACTTAATAGCAAATATAGAAGCAGTTATCGATAAACATGCACCAATGCAAAATGTTTCTATAAATGGAGGCGTTTCAGTCAAAAGCCTTGGCTGACAAGAGGTATAATTACTTTTATTAAACATAAACAAATGCTATATCGCACTTACTTTCTAACGGGTAATGCCTTTGAAAAACAATTTTTTAAAAAATATGCTAACAAATTAACAAGAGTAAAAAAATTGTCAAAAAAAATGTATTACACGGAATATATTTCTAAACATAACACCAATCCAAAAAAAGTGTGGAAAATAATTAATTCACTTATTCCTCGTAAAACCGTTAAGTATTTTGTTAAAAACATTAACGTCAATAATAAATTTATTGATCATCCATCTGATATAGTAGAAGAATTTAATAAATATTTTGTGGAAATCTGGAATAGTTTAGGTAAAAATATGGGAAATCAAAACAACACCACTTACTCTGCTTATCTCAAAAACCCAGTTTTAAACTTTATTGTCCTAGAACCTCCAACGGCTAACAAAATTTTTTACATGTTACTTTCAACAAACCCATCTAAAGCTTGTGGATGTGATAACATCAATAATTTTTTTTACGTATAGGAGCATTTGTTTTAGCACCCATATTAGCTGTCTATTTTGGAAAAGCTCTTGAACGAGGTATTTTTTTCCATATCTTTAAAATTGCCTAAGTAATTTCTATTTTTAAATTAGGTAACAAAGATAATATAGACAATTATCGCCCAATAACCTTACTTTCTAACTTATCAAAAATTCTGGATAAAAAATTGCTTTACCAAATTTTTTTGTAAAAAAAAATTTTTATATCCAAATCAGTACGGTTTTAGAGAAAACCACAGTGTAATCTACGCCTTGATGGACATATTAACTAACGCATATAATGCCATAAACAACAAACATTACACAGCTTTAATATTTATGGATTTTCGTAAAGCTTTTGACACAGTCTGTTACAAAATTTTACTGGAAAAATTGTATCACTATGGCATAAGAGGCCCAGATCATTCGCTAATCGAAAATTATCTCTATAGAAGACAACAATTCGTAACTATAAACAATGCATCTTATTCATATAAAGCTATTAATTTTGGCGTTCCTCAAGGCTCAATTCTTGGACCACTTCTCTTCTTAATCTATATCAACGATCTCCCCAATGCTCTTCATACCAACCCCCGTCTATTCGCTGATGATACTTGCTTGTTCATAAAATCAGTCTTTTCTTACATCTCTGGAAAATATTTGTGCAATCGAAGTGTCTCACCTAACAGACTGGTGTAATGCAAACAAAATTCAAATTAATTCACAAAAGTCGTTTATACTACCAATATCTCCCAAACTTAACATACCTAGTTTAAATCTAAATCTTCCTTACGGAAATTCCAAAATAAATTTTAGTCAAATATGCAAATATCTTGGAGCGTTACGTATTAGATGACAAATTAAATTTTAAACTTCACATTCTCCAACTTGAAACCAAGTTAACTAAGGCAGTTGGTATCCTTAGCAAATTGTGACATATTCTTCCGTTATCTGCTCTTCGACTTCTTTATTTCTCTTTGATACACCCTCATCTATTTTATGCTCTACCGATCTGGGGAAATACGTTTCCATCCTACTTTAAAAAACTTCAACGTCTTCAAAATAAATCCATTCGTATAATTTTCAACATTTCACCAAAAACATCCGTTTTGCCATATTATTACAAACTAAAGATCTTAAAATTAGCAGACTTGTATATTTATGAAATCGCTAAAATTATGCACCAGCACTCCCGAAAAGCACTTCCCGATTATCTTTCTTCCTTCTTTACTACTACCCGCCAAATTCACAACCGCCATACCAGATCTCACTCTAATAATACCTTATATCTTCTTAAATTCTCTACGTCCCGTTGCCAAAGATCAATAAAATTTTAAGAAACAAAATTTTGGAACTCTATCCCTATTGAAATACAAAATCAATCATTTTACAAATTTAAGTTTAAATTTAAAACATTTTTATTACAATTATATTGTTGACAACCTACTAACGTACAATCTTTGCAACTAATTGCTGTGCACTACTAATCCATTTGTTTTTTTTCGGTGACTGCTTGATTTGATGACCTAAACCGGTCCTTCGCAGTCTTCATCAAGATTGTCACTTTTTCATTATTATTTATTTTATTTATTTTATTTATTTATTTTTTTTTTTTCCCTATTTCTTCATATTTTATAAAAGTGTTGCAAATTGTCGTACATTGTTGTTTTGTCAAATAAGTATATTAACTGTTTTTTTTGCGTTTTGTTTCTACAATCCTCGTAAATAAATTGGTCTGTCTGTCTGTCTGTCTAACAACTTTCGCTAAAGCATAAGTACAAAGTAAAAGAACAAGGCAAGTAACAGCTAGCTTTGTTTCGGCATCATAGAGTGTTGACACAAAAAAATGTTTTGATTTGGGTTGTACAGGAACTGCAATTTTTAATTTGGACCGAAATCTGAGCTTTTGCTGATGTTTTTTTGCTAATTTGTCCCTTGAAACTTTTTAAAACTCCCATACTTGGTTTTAGCATTTAATTTTGAATTTGAACTTTCTAAAAAAAATTATATCAAAATGATGTATTTTTTTGTGTGTATTTAAAAATTTGAAGTAAAAATAAAATAACTTAAGATTACAATTTTATTGCACTGTGGTACAGAAAAAAGCATGAGAGTAGCCGACCTTCACAGTATTTTTTATACTTAAAGCAAGACAATTGCAAAATATGATTAATTTTTATAAATATGACCTTAAAATTAGCATTAAAAATTGTTAAAATAAATCTTGAAATAAATAAGTTCTTTTGAATTTTTTGCTATTGCTGATAATCATTGGCCAAATGCCTATTTGCGAATCTGTTTGTAAAAAGCTTTTTCCTTTAAAAAACTTCAAAATAGTTATTAAAACCAAATGTTTCATTTGAAATTCTTTTGTTAAATGAGTAGCCGTAAAAAAGACTATTTTAAAAAAAATTAAACGTTTTCGTCTAGTTCTCTTCAAGAGGTTTACTAGAATGAACTGAAGAACTGAATGTCGGAATTTTAATTTTTAAGGCTCGATTTGTTAAAGTATCAATAAGATTTGCTTTACGTTGTTTGGGTCCAAACGAATTCCAATGAATGACCTGTGAAAGTGGGCTTTTGATAGACTAAAGTAATGAATCTATTATTAGATTTTGTCACTTCAGTCTATCGAAAGCCCACTTTCACAAGTCAATATATTTATTGGCATTTGTCTAGAGCAAAACAACGTAAAACAAATCTTATTGATACTTTAACACATCGAGCCTTAAATATTTGTTCTAAATCTACCTTAAAACATGACCCAAACAATATTCCCTCTATCCTTCAAGGAAATGGTTATCCAAAATTTCTTATTGATTTCCAGAATTTTACGTTTCAAACAAAATGCTAAAGAAAGCCCGAAACAATGTCCTATCGGTTAAAAATTACCTTGGATTGGCAAAAATTCTGAAATTTGATAGAAAAATAAAAACATTTGTTGCTAATTGTTTTGGAGCGGTTCAGCCACGAGTGGTCTTTTCTACTAGACAAATTCTATATGCAATACATGAAGACTTATTCCCACTTTTCAACAAAGTAATGTCGTATATGAATAAGTGTGCCACTGCGATAGCGGCTCGTGGGTCGAACGTCTCAATGTTTGCAGGACAGGATCCGTCAGCATGTGCCGAAATCTATTTGGAACAAAACCAGTCAAGAACGAAAACAACCAGAATGCCAAGGAAAATTAGCTAATTCTATATCTCATAGTGACTCGGCGATTGGAAATCATTTGTTACACAACCAAAAATGTGCATCACTACAAGGACAATCAATTTTTTATTCTTTCTAAAGAACGATCCAATTTCCATTTATCAATCTTAGAATCGATTTTTATCACTCTTCGTAAACCTAATTTATGTAGATAGAAAGATTTTATTTACAAACATAAATTATTAGTATACCGTATTTTCCGGACTATAAGCCGCACTTAAAAACTTGAAATGTGTTTTAATTTAAGGGTTGCGGCTTGTAGTCAGGTGCGGCTTATAAGTTAACGTTTAAAATCTTAAATTTTTTTAAAACCAGAAAATTTTAAAAAACCTGAATCTAGTAATGGCTAGGAACACCAGTCCATTCAATTCATGTTTTAAGTTTCCATTTGCTAATAGATAGTCTTGTTTCGTCATAATTTTCATAACAAGTTATAAAATGCTTGAATATTTCTCTAGTTTTAAAAATGCAGCGTAAGAGTGGTTAGCTAGCTGTTTAAGAGGTAGTTAGCCTAGTTGATTATTATAACTTTGTTTAGGAGGTAGTCAGCCTAGTTGTTTATTATAACTGATTTCAAAATAGCACCGGTAATAAATTATAATATTTGACATTTACTTAAAGACATAATAAATTTTTACAGTATATTTTTAGGCAAATCCACGTTGTAATAAATTTTTTAAAGTTTTTGCCATGAAAAGATCTTCATACACCACAGAGTGGAAATTAAGAGCGATTGAATTAGCTAAAGCAAATGGAAACCGGAAAGCTGCAAAGGAACTCAATGTCGACGAGTCAATGATTAGAAGATGGAGAAAGCAAGAAGATGTGCTGAGGCAAACCAAAAAGACCTGTAAAAGCTTACGTGGAAACACTCCACGATGGCCAGAACTTGAAGATAATCTTAAGCATTGGGTTCTTGAAATGCGATCAGTTGGTAGAAGCATCTCAACGGTCTCTATACGGCTCAAAACCAAGGCATTAGCCAAAGAAATGGGCATTACGAACTTCACAGGAGCTCAATCTTGGTGCACCAGATTTATGAAACGAAATTATCTTTCCATTCGGTGCAAAACTACTTTATCCCAACGGCTTCCTTCTGACTTTGAGGAAAAAGCCAGTACATTCCGTCAATTTTGTTTAATGAAAATTGAAGAGAAAAATATAGATCATAATTGCATCGTCAATATGGACGAAGTACCTGTCCCTTTTGATATGCCAGCTAATCGGACCATTGAACAGGTTGGTGCTAATTCAGTTCCAATTATAACAACGGGAAACGAAAAAACATCATGTACTGTTGTTTTAGCATGTTCTTCAAGTGGATTAAAGTTGCCACCAATGGTAATTTTTAAAACGAAAACATTGCCTAAAGGTAATTTTCCTGATGGAGTTGTGGTGAAAGCTAATGAAAAAGGATGGATGGACGAGAATTTAATGCGGGCATGGATTAATGAAGTATTTATTAAAAGATCAGGTGGGTTTTTTCACACATCATCCTCAATGCTTATCTGCGATTCAATGCGTGCCCATCTTACCGAAACTGTAAAGTCATTAGTGAGACGAGCCAATACTGTTTTAACTGTTATCCCTGGTAGCTTGACTAAAATTCTTCAACCTCTTGATATCTCAGTCAATAGATCATTTAAAGCCAAATTAAGAAAAGCCTGGGAAGAGTGGATGATCTCAGGAAATCATACTTTTACTAAAACAGGTAGACAGCGAAGAGTTGATTATGTGACAATAATTGAATGGATTCTTGAAGCTTGGAACACTATCCCAACATCAACAATAATTAATGGCTTTATTAAAGCAGGCATCATTAATAGTTCTGGGGTACAAGGTGAAGTAGAAGAAGAAAATGAAGTACCGGTAGTAGATTCAGATGAATTGACTGATATTAATTCTGAATGTGATGAAAATTATGATGAATTCTCAGAAAACTAATAAAATAATTTGGTGAATATACTATTTGGTGTTGTCAGTAGATTTTTTTAACTGATTTATTTACGATAAAATGGGGCTAAAGTCCTTACATTTAGTGTTTTAAAAATGCGGCTTATAGTCTGGTGCGGCTTATACCGCGGTGCGGTTTTTTTCTGGGAAAAATTGGTGAGGTGCGGCTTATAATCTGGTGCGGTTTATAGTCCGGCAAATACGGTATGTGTAAAAAAAATTTTTTTTAGTTCCAAACTTTAACAAAAAACTTGCATAATTTTGTTTCTTTTCTTGCCAAAAAATTTACGAAACGTGGTTTTACTTAATTAAATATTTTTAATTATTATGATAACTGTTACTAACCTTAATTTTTAGCCGATCAAAAACAGTCTTAAAACTTTTTAAATACTATATTTAGTTCTTCAGTTGATTCTAGCGAAACCTCCTAAAGAGAGCTAGACAAAAACGTTCGAGTTTTTCAAAACAGCCTTTTTTAAGGCTTCTCATTTAACAAAAGAGTTTTAATTGAAACACTTGGTTTTAATAGCTAAAGGTGTTTTTATTAATCATCAAATAATATTTTTTAATTTAGCCAAACAAAGACGTGTACAACAATTTATAGCTTTTTATTTGGTATTTAGGAATTTTCAAGTCATTTCTATTTTTGATTTTGTGTATGATCTTGGCTCATTTTATCGAAAATAAATTACAAATATTAAAATTTTAGCTGTTTTTTCAATTATTACGAGTACAATTACAAGTTATGCAATTGTATGTTTTGCCGTTATTCTTGTGCTTTTCGTTTTGCGTCTTTGTATTTGTATTGTTTTATTTATAATTTTTTAAGATTTGTTTATGCATAATTTCAATGAATTTCCTGCTATGCAAAGCTATTATTTAAATGAATTTTCTTCTCTTGCTATCATCTCAACTCTGAGTACAACTTGAGTTGATAACCACATGATTTTTTGATGCTTCCTGCTATAAACGATATTTTCCTGATGGTCATAGCGGGCATTTTATGTATTTCTTTATTATATATATTTTTTTATTAATATTTTTCACAATTTGAGACCTTTTTTGTGTGCTTTAAGTAAATAAACTCCCTCTTTCTCTCACTCTCTCAAAGTTAATTGCATTTTATTTTTACTACCTTGTATACGCATTTTTTTAATAAATATTTTGATTGCAAAGACCCTCATACTAGCTATTTCTTATACACTCAGTTGCATATTATAATTGTTTTACTTGACAGAAATAAATCAAAGAAAGCAGTGCAAAAAAACAACAAAAGCCACGTCATTCTTACTGCAAAAAATACTTACAACCATGCATTTAAAAAAAGACAAAGTCGATTTAGGTACAGCGACGATCAAACGATTGCAGACACAGATTTTAGGTTCGTTTAAGGAATCCAGTTCTTGAAATCTTAAGCTGCGTTATTCACAGAGTAAAATTTCAAATCTGACGTTGATTTTATTTATAAAAATATTTCAAAAAATAAAAATAACAGTGATTAAAATGCAAAGATAACCAGTTTTTGAACACAAAAAACTATGAGAAAGAAAGTTAGGCTAATTGCACGTTTTAAATACATTCATAATAAAAAAATTGAATAAAAACTTTTCTTTTGAACCAACTTCTTTACATTTGATGGGGAAATGGTAATAAAAAATATTTTTGATTGTTTGCCATTTTCATTCTTTTTGATTGTGATGGATGTTTAGCTGCAAATATTTTTCAAATTTTTTCTGCGTATTCAAAATTAACGCAAAAAAAGTATCGTTGTTTTGAAGTTTGTTAATTTGAGCGAAATTTTTTATAATACAGGGTGTTTCAAAAAATTTGACATCATTTGACATGTAAATATTACAGAAACTACATAGTTAAATCAAATGAAATTCAACAGGTTTAATGTTGACCAGAACAAGATTTAATGACCATAAAAGATTTCACAAATGCTCAATGTGCGCGCCGCCTGTTACCCGGCACATGTCAAATCGGTAGTCCAGCACCTCCCAAACACGATGCAGCATATCTTGGGTAACTGTCTTCAGTGCGATAGTGATTCTTTGTTTGAGCTCGTTTACATTTGCAGGAAGAGGGTGGACATAAACCAAGCTCTTCACATATCCCCAGAGAAAAATCGCAGGAAGTCAGGTCAGGTAAACGTGGAGGCTATTTCAACATCACATTGTCTTCACCACCAGCACACCCGATCCATCTCCTTGGCAGATTGTCATTGAGATAAGCCCGCATAGTGAGCTTCCAGTAAGGTGGAGCATTGTCCTGTTCATAAATGAAATCTTCATGTTCGTTTGCAATAAGCTCATCTTTTAGCCAGTTTTGAAGCATCTGAAGATAAACATCCCCAGTCACATTTTCCTCAAAGAAAAACGGGCCATGAACATGGTTTTTTGAAATGGCACAAAATACATTCACTTTTGATGAGTTCTTCTCATGCTCAATAGTAGCATGGGGATTTTCTTCGCCCCAAATGCTAACATTATGCCCATTGACTTCGCCTTTCGCCATTTGCCAAACATCAAAAGTAAGCAGAAAGAAAGCAGGCCCACGATTGGCTGTGCGCTATACTTCTTTAGCCAATCAGCAACTCGCTTACTTTTGATCTTTTGAAATCCTATATAAACCGCGCCTCTTCTATAGTTCGTTATTTGCCAACGATTTCTAATGATGAGAGTTGGGCGAAAAAATTCTCGGAAAAAAACAACCTTTTGAAGATTACCAAAAACAAAAGAGTTATGGCACTGTCCTTATGTCATAATATGTACTAAAGTTTCGAACCTATTTGTTTCTCTGTTGTTACTTTGTTAATCGTGTATTTGTGTTCTCTGCCGTTAGCTTGTTAATCGTGCCACTTTGTAATTGTTAATTATGATTGCTTTGTTGGTCTCGCCCTTTTTAAGCATCTTTAGTTGCTTGGGATTTCTTAAAGAAGAGTGACCACATTCATAACAGTAGTATATAATAGGAATTTTGGTTAGTGTTTCCGCTAGTGGCGCTAGAGAGCATTTAAGGTTGCCACGAGAGGCGCCAGAGAGCGCCACTAGGGGTGTGAGAGAGTGCCACTTGGGGCGCCAAAGAGCACCACTTGGGCCGCCAGAGAGCAGGGTGGGGCCACTTGGGGCGCCAGAGAGTGGTGGAGATGAGGAGGGGAGGAGGTATTTTGTCCACTGGGGGTACCAGAGAGCGGTGGAGGTGAGGAGGTATGGAGGTGTGGAGGTGTGAAGGTGTGGAGGTGTGGAGGTGTGGAGGTGAGGAGGTGTGGAGGTGAGGAGGTGTGGAGGTGAGGAGGTGTGGAGGTGAGGAGGTGTGGAGGTGTGGAGGTGAGGAGGTGTGGAGGTGTGGAGGTGTGGAGGTATGTTGAGAAAGGTAGTAGTCATGAGTTGGATCCCCAACCAAGATAATAGAAATTTAAATCCTAAGAAAAACAGTGGTCCTGAGTTGGATTCTCAACCAAGATAATAGAAATCTAAATCCTAAGAAAAACAGTGGTCCTGAGTTGGATCCCCAACCAAGATAATAGAAATCTAAATGCTAAGAAAAACAGTGGTCCTGAGTTGGATTCTCAACCAAGATAATAGAAATCCTAAGTCAAAGAAAAACAGTGGTCTCGAGTTTGGTTCCCAATCAAGACACGATATAAGATACTTCAAAAATTTGTACAAATTTGGAAATGGTAAAGTCAAACCGTTTCTTATTTTATTACTCTTAAAACGAATCTGTCAAACCTTTTTCTGATTTCGTGGCACCGTAACCAAATCCAACCGAAACTTTTCCTGTTTGTAAGTATAAATGAAACATAGCTGTCAAACCTTTTCCTGATTTCGTGGCACCATAACCAAATCCAGCCGAAACTTTTCCTGTTTTTAAGTATAAATGAAGCATAGCTGTCAAACCTTTTCCTGATTTCGTGGCACCGTAACCAAATCCAACCGAAACTTTTCCTGTTTTTAAGTATAAATGAAGCATAGCTGTTAAAACTTTTCCTGATTTCGTGACACCGTAACCAAAACGTTTCCTGATTGTAAGTGCAAGCGAAGCATACCTATCAATTTGTTTCGTGATATTTGTCATGCAGTAACAAAATATTCCCTGAGAAGAAAGGTCATACGCAACAGCTTTCTGCGGTTATATAAGCAGGTGGGTCTGGGCACTCAGTTATTCTAGCGTTAAACAGTTGTACCGAACAGATTGATTTTTCGATAATTGCAGTGAAAATGTCGTTATTCAAATGTAATATTTTCCAGAAAGCATTTAAATGTGTCGACAATTTAAATCGTCACAAAAAGAACATTCATGAAAGAAAAACGGGGGTTCAATGTAAATATTGTAAAAAGTCTTTCAGCAGAGTTGATAGTTTAAAAAAGCACCAGAAAGTGTGTGGTAAGTTTTTTGCTTTATTTCAATTTGGTTTTTAAAGTAATTTAAATTTTTATTGTAGTTGTTAGAGAGACAACCCTAATGGGAAGGTGTCATGAAGTCGCTTCTGAGACTGTTGGTGGTAAGTTTTTAGTTTGTGTTCAATGAAATAGAAAATAATACTTGTTTTTGTTAGATCAGTTACAAACTGATACCTCACCGGAAAATTTATCCGAAATTCCGGTTGAAAATCTGGTCGAGGTTGTAAATAGTAAGTTTATTTATTTCAACGGTTTAATTTGGAATGAACACAATTGTTTTTCATAGATAATGGAGAAGCACCCCCAACCAAAAAGACAAAAATTGATTCTAAGAGTGCCAATGGTAAGTTTTTATGAAAAGTGAGTTAACTTTGAAAAAAAATTTTTTTTTGTTGTACAGGGTGGCCGAAAAGTCCCAGGACACTCTATTTTTAATATTTTAATGCTGTTAAATATTGTTAAATGAAGTTTTAATATTCTAATCTTGTTAAAACAATTTATTTGATTTATTTTTTCAGGTTATTTAAGGTCATGAGTGACATCAGTGTATTTACTGTTGAGGAGCGCTTAATTGCTGCTGTTTGGGTTCACGACCGCATCAGGAATGACATGACTATGGAAGATATTCGAAGTGCTTTCACAGAAAGATTTGGAAAGCCCGCGCCATCAAGAAGTAATCTGTATCTGTGGGAGAAGAAAGTTTTTGAAACAGGTAGCGTTCTGGATCAGGCAAGAAGTGGCAGGCCTGAAACACGAAAGGAAACGTGTGCTGGTGTTCAAAAATCACTGCAACAGTCTCCCAAGAAATCCACCAGAAAACGTTCTGCTGAACTTGGAATACCAAGGGCTACCATGATGGATCATATGAAAAAGGACTTGAATGTCAAAGCGTATAAGCCCATGTCGGTAAATCAGTTGTCAGATGAAGATATGGATTGAAGAAAGGAATTCTGTGAGAAATTTTTAAATCGCTTTCCTGATGGTCAAAGAAATCACAGAAAGATAATATTCAGCGATGAATGCGCCATTTATAAAAGTTCTAAAAGTCGAAACATATATTTCTGGGCTAAAGAAAACCCTTTTTACAAAGAAGAACTTGAAAATAATCCTCCTCATGTCATGATTTGGGCTGCAATGACATCTGAACATTTGATTGGTCCTTATTTCTTTGATGGCAATGTCAACCAGGAATCATATGCCAATATGATTAGAAAGTGGTTCATTCCCAAGTTAATAGAACTTGGTATTAAGGATCGTGTATGGCTACAGCAAGATGGTGCACCTGCACATTTTGCACTTCCTGTGAGAGCGCTGCTAAATGCAGAGTTTCCTGATCGATGGATTGGCCGCGGATCAAATTCTTTTGCTTGGCCACCACGAAGCCCCGACTTGACCACTCCAGACAACTCATTATGGGGTTTTATTAAAGGTCAAGTTTCTGGTATTAGATACGAAACCATTGATCAGCTAAAGCATGCGATTATTGCAGCTTTTGCTAGCGTATCAAGGAATTCTCTCCAAAAAATGGCACAAAGAACATGGAGGCGAATGGAATTGTGCAAGAACAATGAGGGCCAACATACTGATCCCCTAGACCACTAAATTACTCTAGTTGTTTTCTGCTGTGTTTCTAATAAAGTTCTCTTTTTTGTTGAATATATACGTTTCTGTGTGTTTCATTATAAAATACTGTGTTTTATTGAAAATACATGTATAGTGTCCTGGGACTTTTCGGCCACCCAGTAGAACCCCAGAATTTTGCTAAAAGTTTATTTGAAGTTGGAGAGCTAAACTCAAACGGTACGTTTTGATAAAAAATTTTTGTTTTAAAACTAATGTCGGTTTTTGTTAGATCGGTCACAAACTGATACCTCACCGGAAAAGTTATCCGAAATTCCGGCTGAAAATTCAGTCGAAAATGCAAGCAGTAAGTCTATTTTTACAGTTTGATTTTGAGATGCTATAAATTTTATTTTTTGTAGAAATCATAGAGGAATCCCCAAAAACCAAACCTGTGGCAACTAACAATGGTACGTTTTTGTATAAAAGAGTTTGATTTGAAATTGATTTTGATTTTTCTTAGAAGTGGGAGTTCTCCCAGATGAGGAGATCAACACCCTCATGAGAAAGCATTTTTCTAGCATCCGGACTTTCTACAAAAAAGGGAAAGTGCAATCCATTTTTAATTTTTATTATAATCAAGATCTAAAACTATTAATTCGAAAAATTGTCGACCAAATTCTACAACTACAATTCCACCGTTTTAAAATTAATTACAGTTTCGGTTATATTTTAAAAAATATTAATGATAATGAATTACGGTACTATCACTCACCGTTCAACAATAACTTAATGATGTCTACTGTGCGTTTGATTAGTAATCGCCATGAATTAATAGAATTTTTAAATACGTAGGCCGAGGAATCCTTTTTTGATCAAATCAACCGCCCAGACACCAAGTGGAAAATTGTAAATATCCCCAACATTACCTTCTATATCAATCACATAAAAGATTCCCCACTTGGAGCCCCAATTTCTCTTCCCGATTATATTATGAACAACCATGGCTTGCGAAATGTCAGTGCTGGGGATAATTTGTGTTTTTTTCGATGTTTGGCAGTGCATCGGGGTGCCAACCCTCCTCACTGGTGTGAGAAGGCTGTTAAAAATTTGTTTTATAAATATTGTGCTCATTTTGACGTTTCGCCTGGAGATTTTGCAGGCCTTCAACTTTTCGATTTTATCCATTTAGAGGATTTTTTTGAACTCAACCTCATTGCATATGAACTTGACGGTAAGGTTGCCAAACTGGTCCAACGTAGCCGTGAGTTCTACCAGGAGACCATGCGGTTGAACGTTTTTGGAAATCATCTAAGTGTGATTGTAGATTTTGAGCGCTATTGTGGTGTCTACCAATGTGTTCACTGTGGTAAGTTGTGGTATAACTCTAAACATTACAATCAACATACCAAAAGTTGTACCACCACGGTGCGTGAGGTTTTTCCTGGGAGCATTCATAAAAATCTTGCCACTATCTTTGAAAAATTGGACGAGATAGGGATTGTTGTTCCACACTGTGACCGCCATTTCCCTTTTTTTGCTTGCTACGATTTTGAAGCCTATTTTTTAAAAAGTGAAATGTTCAATAATTCGATGTTAACACTAGACGCTTGTCACCTTCCTTTGAGCGTTGCAGTCGCAAGCAACATCCCTGGTTATGAGTCAGGTGTTTGCTTCGTGACAGAAGGAAGTGACGAGCGTTTGGTTCAAAAATTAGTTAACTATCTGGAAACTCTCTCTGATGTTTGTTATCAACTGCTTGTGCAAAAATTTGATTACGTGTTCGAGCAATTGGAGAGTAGCGAAAACGTAAGGAAAGAAAAAATTTTAAATGAATTTCATTTGTATTGTAAGGAATTGGTTGTACTTGGTTTCAATTCGGCTTCCTATGATTTAAATCTTATCAAACCCACATTAATTCAAATTCTTTTAAAGGACATCCAATTTGTAATTAAAAGAATAAATAGTTATCTTTGCTTAAAAACATCCAAATTACGATTTTTGGACATCAAAAAGTTTTTGGCTCCCGGTTTTAGTTACCGAAAATTTTTGGTAGCTTATGGAGCAGAACTCAGAAAGTTTTACTTTCCTTATGAATTCGTTACCAATCTTGACAAATTGGAAAGAGGATTGCCCGAACACGGTCATTTTTATTCTTCACTTTCGAAATCCAATATCACCCAACAGGAATACGATCTTGTGGTGAAAACTTGGATGGAGAAAGGTTGGAGCTCCTTACGCGAAATGTTAATCTATTACAACTTACTCGATTGTGTGCCTTTTGTACAAGCAGTTGAAAACCTACTCCAACCTTATCTTGAACAAGGTTTGGATATTTTTAAAACTTCATTTTCTGTTAGCGGAGTGGCCAAGCTGCAAATGATGAAGAAAATTCAAAAAAATGCGTTCTTTTGTCTCTTCCCTAAGCGGCATGGGGATTTGTACAAAACCCTTCGCTCCCAATTGACTGGTGGTTTAAGTTTGATTTTTTGTAGACTTGCGATTTCGAGAGAAACCAAAATCCGCTCCCACGAAATTGAAAATCCCGAAACCGTACAAAAAGTGCTCGGTTTGGACGCCAATTCTTTGTATTTACATGCTATTGCTCAGAATAACCCCACCGGTTATTTTTGTCGCTACAAAGAAGAAGAAGATTTTCGGCCTGATCCTTGCTCCAAATTCGGCTTTCAATCGTATCAGTGGTTAAGTTATGTTGCATACAATGAAAACACGTTTTTGCAAACTAGGTTTAATATGGGGGAAAGAAGAGTGAGTAAGTATAGTTTGCCGGTGGATGGTTATTCTGAGCAACAAAACACGGTGTACCAATATCTTGGTTGTTTTTTTCATTCTTGCGATAAATGCAATACCAACCGAAACTCTGACGGTAGTTTGGAAGTGATGCATCCTCTTAGAAACATTCCCCATGAAAATATTCGGGAAGAGACAAAAAACAATAAAAAAAGGTTGGAAGAAGAAGGGTTTCGCGTGGTGGAGATGAGGGAGTGTGAATGGTTGAAGATAAGAAAACAGCCAGAAGTCTCTCGTTTCTTAAAAACTTTAAAATCCGTAACACCAAAAAGGAAATTGACTTTTGAAAAAATTTTAGAAGGCGTTCGAAACGAGAGTTTGTATGGTTTTCTTATTGTCGACATCCACACTCCCGACGAGTTAAAAGAAAAATTTAAAGATTTTCCTTTGATTATTAAAAATAGTTTCATTTCTCTGGATGATATTGATTCGTATATGAAAAACGTGGCAGAGGAGCATAACCTTTTAAAGAAAAAACAGAAATATTTAATTAGTAGTTATTTTGGAGAGAAATTTTTAATTAATTCGGAAATGGCCAAATTCTACCTAGAAATGGGTTTAAAAATCACCAAAATTTATGAATTTGTAGAATTTTTTCCACAAAAATGTTTTGCTCCTCTGGCACAAGAAATTGTAAATTCAAGACATTTGGCTGATACTGATAAATCCAAAACAGTAATTGCATTAACAAACAAATTAACCGGAAATTCGCTTTATTCTGCTAGTTTGTTAAATAAGGAGAAACACAGGAACATCACATACCATTCGGGGGACACAGTCAACAAAACCATCAACGATCCTCGTTTTATTCATTTGGATAAAATTAAAAAAGATATGTACGAAGTAAAAAGTTTAAAAAACAAAATTGTAAATAATCTCCCTATTTAAATTGGACTCAATGTATATTTAAATTCAAAACTACACATGTTGAAATTCTTTTATTTGTTTTTAAAAAATACATTCCAGATCGTCATTTTGAGTTGTTAGAAACCGATACCGACTCTATTTATTTTAGCATTAGTAAAGAAAATTTGGATGACTGTGTCCCTCCCCATTTGAAAGCGAGTTACTTTCGCGATAAATTAAAATGGTTGACTTCGGAGGTATGTCCCAACCACGAAGAAACCTTCATCCAGAGAAAACTTAAAGGTGAGGAGTGGGACGCACAATCTTGTTGCACTTCATTCGAGTTGTTTGATAAAAGAACTTTGGGTAAGATGAAGTTGGAGTACGAAGGGGACAACCAAATTTGTTTGGCTTCAAAATCGTATTTTTGCGAAGGGGAAACAAACAAACAAGTGTGTAAAGGGATGACAATCGCTCAAAACCCATTAACATTTGATCAGTATGCGCGTGTTTTGGAGACCGGTGAACCACTCCTAGTGGAAAATCGCGGGTTTCGTTCGAAAAAACACCAAATTTTTAGTTACATTCAAAAGAAAAAAGGTTTGAGTAATTTTTACTCCAAGAGAAAAGTGTTGAGCGATGGGGTTCACACGGTGCCACTAGATTTATAAAATTTTTATTTTTACCAAGTTTCTCACGCACCGTGGGGTTTCCAAAAATTGTTGTATTTTTGTGTAATTTTTTCAACCAACAAGTTTTTGTGATTTCCTAACTATCGAAGTTTGTGTATTTTTTATCCATGTTTTTCTGTGTTTTTTCGTGAATTTTTTCTGTTTATGTATTTAACCATCGAAGTTTGTGTATTTTCGTGCATTTTTCATTACAAAAGTAACACGAGCCCGAGTAGCTACAAAGCCCTGGAGTCGCCATTGGTTGCAGGCTTAACTTTCATAGCAATAAGTAAAGCTCAGAGCCTCACGGTAAATCACGCAATGAGATCTAACCGCATTGAAGGTTTTTTCTTTATCTTCGCGATTTAAAATCACTTGGGAACCTAAGTATTGTCAGACTACTATCAGTGTAGCTATCGCCCAAATTTTTCTTAAAGTAGCCTATAATATTGTTGCAATAAACGTTGATACAACTTTAATTCATTTTTTACTCTACATGTGGTCTCTAGGGTCTGCAAAACAACATATCTTCTTCAATTTAAACAAACGTAGAATAACAACTGCGACATTTATTCAGTATTAGTTGTTTCACGAGACTGAATTGAATTGAAAGTGAGGCTTGTAATTTTTGAAATCTTGACACTCAAGACTTTTGTGAGCGTTTCAATTGGTGTTTTAATCGTAGAATGCCAGAGTGAAATCTTTTCTATCTTCTTGCTGTATGTTTTTTCTAACAAAAGGCCAGCCGGGTTTTTTAAAATACACGGTTCGATCAATGTTTTACCAACGCTGTGAGGTTTCTTCTCTTTAGCAATCATGTGAGCGAATTCGAATAATGCTTCTACTATTTCTGTAGACAAAGATTGGCGAAAGCATTTACTCACAATTTTCAATTTCTTGACACAGTCTTTTTTGCCTTGAAAAAAGATAAAACTTACCTTAATGACCAAAGTGTATTGTCTGACGTTGGAAACAACTTGGTCATATTGCGCGATTTTCATAGCATATCACGCATTGTGGTACACTTGACTATTCACTGTGAAATTTATAAAATTATACTATGATCACTCTCATGCCTTCTCGTTTTCCCATTTATTTTATGTCAATCCAGTTATCTATTTAGTTTCCAGCCATTTTCTCGCGTCCCCCTTTCTCGCTTACAATGGGGTGCGTTTCACCAGTTTAAGAACCCGGGTTGTAAAGGTATCGCAAATTAACTCTCTATCGCCCAACTCAACAAATTCTTCACGTTTCAAGTTTTTGCTTTTTTTTGCCTTAAAAAATTTTTTTTCTTGGTTGGCCTTATTAACAGATTTGACACAACTCATATTTTATCATTTTAATTGGAAACTCGGAAAAACTTCAATCAGTGGGATTTTTTAACCATGTTGCGTTTTGACTTTTTCTTATTTTTTTACGTCGCAGAAAAGAAATTTTGTATCGTGTTTGATCAGAGTTGAAAAGTAATAAGAAATCTAATAATTTTTTTTCTAGCAGTTGATATTGAAGTATGACTCTCTAAAAAGTAACAAAATCTTTAATAAAATTCAACATTTTAATCATTTTAGTTGCTTAATTGACCAGTGTTACAAATTTGTAACGTTTAAAAAAATAGGGAGTCTAAATTTTTTTTCAAAGTTTTATTTTAGTGGCATTTCTAATGCTATTTCAACTGCAAAAACACATTAAATAAACTTTTTTCATTTAAAACCTAAAAGTGGATGATAGAGGGTTAATTTTCTGGTTACCACTTAGAACAACAATCGTATAGATTATGGGTGTAGTGTTATCATAAAGTTATAGCCATGTATAGTTGAAATGTTTACAAGTAGGCCAATGGTGTAGCTTAATCTGCATACTTTAAAAAAACCATTTTTTATGCTTATTAAAGCAAATCTTATCATTTGAACCGTGACAGCATACAAAACATGCACAGTATAAAATAACTTTGAAGATAGAGTTTAAAGCTAATTAAGCAAATCTAATCATTTGAACTAGCAGGAGTCGGAATGCATGACTCTAGAGAATTAAACTGATATTTCTTAAGGATGCATGACTCTTATCATTTAAACTGATATTTCTTAAAGGCTCGCTTTCACGTCAAAATTTTTTATTAAAACTAGTTTTTTGGTTTTAAAAGTGGCCAAATTTTGTCAGGATTTGAATATAGAACTAGTGTGCTTTTTTATTTGAGTTCTATAGTTGTGTAATTTTACTATAAAAAAGACCATCTAAGAATTTTTTTTTAAAAAATTGCTTATTGTAAAACAGTTTTCTTGCTGGAATTACAATTGTCTTTGGTTAAAAACGTTTTTACTTCCTTATCAAAAAATTAATAAAACAGTGTGTTGAAGAAATGTAACAATAAGAAATCTTTCAAGAACCGTCGCTTCCACCCTCAATTTTGAAAATTAGAAGATGTTATAAGGAATAATGACTTTATTTTAAAAACATAATAAGTAAGAATAAAAAATGAAAATAAAGAAAAGTTGACCGCATTTTCAGATTTCACTGACTGCCTTTTGATACAGCCATAGAATTTTAAGTTCGAAGCGCAACCGTTTGTTATAATTTTTTTGCTTTAACTTTGCTTCTTTCATTTCTTAGCATTAGTAGTCTGACCAAAATTACATCTAAAGTCGACAATATTAAAGAAAAAAATTTATGCTTAGCATATTTAAAAATCCCCATGCTCATCAAAAGCAATGCATAGTTATATGAGATTAAATGCATATTAAATCAGCACTAACTTAGCACAAAGGCACAACATTTAGGAAAACTGTCGATTCTAATGAAAATTTTACAAAATCATAGTTTTATGATAAGTTTTTATTTTTAAATTCTAGAAGTATTAATTAAAAGAGCACCCAGTAGATATGAGTAGTGTTTACATTCCAAAAAGCTGTTTATCAAAACGATGTAAAAAAGAAAATTTTTGATAAAGATGAATAAAATTAAATGATAGGCCAAATAAAAGCTAACTCGACTTAACACCACTTCCTGCCAACTGGCTATGCGGCGATTTAAAACCAAAGAAATCTTTATCCTACTTTGTTCCTATTTTGTGAGAATAAATATTTTTCTTACTTTGTTCGATCTGATTTTAGTCAAGATTATATGATTGTTATTTCAAAAAGCGTCGGGAGTAGAGGAGGAGCCGGAAAGGATATTGTCCCTTGTGCCCAGCATCCTGCGCCCCTAATTGTAATTGTAAATATGTAACTTTTCAAACCCAGATTGCTGCTTTCGCTGATTAAATATCTACAACCAGAGAAAATAGATACCGGTAACTAAAGTCTTCAAGCCTTGCAATATAATTGAAAGAGTCATAAAATTTGTAATTATTACGTACTTTATGCTGAGAATGTTAGCAAATGTTCCTACATGTATACGAGATGTCTTCAATCGATTTACAAACCACCTAACATTTTAAATGTTAATCACAGCATGGTTTATTCAAATAGAATTTATAAACAGACAATTTGTAGAATAACAATAAATATGTTAAAGTAGGTTTGATAAATAAATAAAGAACAGAGAAATTTATTTCATACGATTCAATATAAATACAACAATGCTCACAAAACAATAATAATAAAAATAATAATAAAAAAGAAAAAGAGGGCATTTTACTGACGTAATTTGTTATACGTAAACAAACAAATACCGAACCTATGCGGAGACTGCAAAGTGACCAAAAAAAAAATGAATTAATGTTCAAGTTGAGCAGCCATCGATTGATTAAAATTATGAAAATAAACGTTCGCTAGAGCGATAAGATAAAAAAATGGACCACTGTAAATATAAGTTTAATTAAAATATTAATAGATTTAAGAATAAGAATTTAAGAAATAACATTTATACATATACAGTATAGCCAAAATTATTTAAAGAGTAGCAACTTTTTAAAATTACACGGAACATCATTCCAAACTTTAACTCCTCTATATTTAAGAGATCTTTGCAAATGATTGGATCGGTATCTTGGTAAGTACAACATAAAACTTCTTTTTTTTAACTATAAATAGAAACATATTATTCAATAATTTAAATTCATTTGTTACATTTTACTTGATATTCACATCTCAAAAACACATGCCAAGCTAGTTATTAGTTAACCACGTAGCTCTTTTCACAAGGACTTTGTACATCGATGATTTTTTTCAAATTTTAATAAATATTTAACAAAGAGCAAAAGTAATTAATTGTTTGCTTCTTCTACTTATTTTTCTTAACTTTAGAGAGTCGAGAACAACAAATCAAAAAGTAACTTGGCAAAAATTACAATAACATTATAATAATATAGCAGCTTGATATTTTGTTTTTAAAAACTGGCTGATAGTTATCTTAGCGTTTCGTCGTGCTGTTGAGCCTTTTTTAAAATTATTGTTCAGAGAATTTTTATACCAAAATGTTACCATAATGTGCTTAATTGTAACAAGATTATAAAGACAGCGCAACATAATTGTCTGGTTACCACTTAGATCAATAATTCAATAGAATACAAATGTAATTATATTATAAAGTTAGTCAAGTAAAGTTGAAATGTTTACAAGTAAGCCAATTGTGTAGTTTATTCTGTATGTTTTTAAACAACCATTTTTATGATCATTAAAGCAAATCTGATCGTTTGAACCGTGACAGCATACGCAGTATACACAGTATAAAATTACTTTAAAGATGAGTTTTAGCTCTGATTAAAACAAATCTAACTGTTGAAACCCTTAACAGCAGCAGTAATCCGAATAACCTTACAGCAGAGTTAATCCTGATCCTCAAAAACTGCTAAAAACTCCAGCTTTAGAAAGCTATCCTCTTCGTCACCCACGCTTGGGGTACTCCCGGCAGGAGGTCGCATTTATAGACACTTATACCTGATGAAATGAAACACATTTTTATTTTGCCTTCTTATTACAATCCCATTAAAACAAGAGTAAAATAATGGGGTCGCGCAGTTGCACTGGGCAATCAAAACTTATGAGGAGACCGTAATTTCAGCAACGAAACAGCAGATGGTATATTTTTTCAACTGCAATATTCTCAAAATAATAAAAAACACCAAAGTCGGAAAATCATTTGGAAATAATCTTGTTTTATAGTATGGAAACCTTAGCAGAATTGAATGTTTTACTTTTTGAAATAAAATATAGCTATGATTATTTTTATAATTCAATGTCGTAAGCATAGGACATTATTTCTCGTAGCTGCAAGCCTTTTTGAGGATTGTAATATCAGTGATATTCATTTCAGCCATAAAAAAAATAACTCATTTTTATTTTTCTCATAGATTACAATAATTACATCTTGTTAATTTTTATTTCAGTTTTTTATTCATCTTCCTGACACGTAGGAAATAGTCGGAGCTGTTATACTTAAAGCAAGCAATTACCCTGACCTGCCTTCGGCGATGCCAAAATATTGCTGCCCACTTTTTTACTTTTATAAAGATATATGACTGAAATATAGAACTGTTTGCTAATATTGCTAAGTAGGGGATAGTGCTGCAAAGTGTTTTTTGCAGTAACGCAATAAATTGTTTAAGTAGGTTTTGAACCAGGATGATGTCGATCAAAATCACAATAATTTTAACCATTTAAACACGCTGCCGATTTAATGTCTATGGTAAGAATTCAGAGTGCCACGGTCAGCCGAGGAAAAGGCCCAGATGGTAGGTGCTTTCACGCAGCCTGGGCCGTGAGTAAGTCTGCTCATTGATTTTAAAAATGACAGACCGAAACCGAACCTACCAAAACGGAAGGGTATCCACCCATTCCGATGTTCAGTGTGGGTCTGTTAATCGGCAAACGTCCTTTTCAGGACGGGGCAATGTCAGGATAAAACTGCCCTTTTCAGGGCACATTGCCAACAAGTTCCGAAGACCCACTATTCTTCAGCTGAACATCGAAGGCCTCACTGCAAGCAAGATGAATGTTCTTCATCACCTCGCTATGCAGTCTGAGGCACTCGTCATCCTACTGCAGGAGACCCACTGCACTGATGCAGAGAAGTTGGTACTACCACACTACCAACTAGCTGGGTCTTCTTTAAGCAGGAAGCATGGCCTTGCCACGTTTGTTCACGAGCGACTGAGATACACGCTTTTGGACCAATCTCCACCGACATCGGAGATCGAGTGGCTGTGTGTGGACGTTGATGGCTATAAAATAGTCAACGTCTACAAACCACCGCCAACGCGATTGCGAACCCTGGATCTCCCAGTGTTTCCTCACCCCTGTCTGTACGCTGGCGATTTTAACTGTCGTCATGCTGACTGGGGTTATGATGACAACAGTCCGGACGGTGAGTGCTTGGCTGGATGGGCAAGTATTAATTGTCTTGCCCTCCTATATAATGCCAAGGACGCTGCCAGTTTTTATTCCGGCCGCTGGAACACTGGCACCAATCCAGACCTAGCTTTCGCTAGCGTAGGTCCAAACAGTCGCTTACCGGATAGACGTGTCCTTGAGAAGTTTCCTAGGTCACAACATCGACCCTCGCTTATTACACCACCAAGGTTTGCTATGGCAGTGCCAAGCATGCCTGTTAAGCGATGGAACTTCCGCAAGGCCAATTGGAGTCACTACATTGCTTTGACGAATAAATTCGCAAAGACTTTGTTGCCGCCTGATTCACTTGATGTGGATGCGGCTTACCAGGACTTCTGTAACATCATTAAGAAAGCAGCCAAGAAGACTATCCCACGCGGGTATCGAAATAACTATATTCCGTGTTGGGATGCAGAGTGTGAATCCCTCTATAAAACCTTTCTGCAGTCTCCTCAGGGAGACGACTCAAGTTTGGCTGCTACAACTCTGCTTGCCAAGCTTGACAGAAAACGGAGGGATCGATGGTCCGAAGCAGTTCGGAGCATTGACTTCTCACACTCTAGTCGAAAAGCGTGGAGTATTTTGAACAACCTTACTGGTAGGTCACGACACTCTCCTCGTCACTGTCCCGTTTCAGCCGATGCTATTGCATCTCAGCTGGTTAGAAATGGGAAATACGAGGCTGTTGATCGCAAGTCATCTCGACTTGTCTTTCAAGAAGTGTCTGACCTTTGGAGGGCCACAACACCAGACGCAGTAAATATCTCTGACAATTTCTCACAGAGAGAATTTGCTGCTGCCCTTCAACATTTAAAACCAGGTAAAGCTCCGGGTCCTGATTCCATCTGCCCCGAGCTTATACTCCATGCTGGAGCTGCTTTGAAGTCCTGGTTACGTGACTTCCTTTCTTCCTGTTTGCGCCGACTCAAAATTTCCAAGATCTGGAGAAGAGCGCTTGTGGTCGCGATCCCAAAACCAGCAAAGCCCGTGGGGGACCCAAAGAGTTATCGACCGATATCTCTGCTCTGTGTCCCCTACAAGATCCTCGAGAGGCTTATCTACGCCCGCGTTGAGCCATTAATCGATCCACTGCTCCCTAAAGAGCAGGCTGGGTTCCGACGCGGGAAGTCAACCGTAGATCAAGTTGTTCTGCTAACCCAGAACATCGAGGATTCTTTCGAGGCTAAAAAGAAGGCCGGTGCCGTATTTATCGATCTGACAGCTGCTTATGACACTGTCTGGCACCGTGGCCTTACCTGCAAGCTGCTGAGACTACTTCCGGATAAGCACATGGTCAAAATGATCATGGAGCTTGTCCGAAATCGAAGTTTCACCCTTACCACCGGTGACAGCAAGCAAAGCAGGCTACGCCGTCTTAAAAACGGCGTTCCTCAGGGATCGGTCTTGGCTCCCCTCCTATTTAACATCTATACGTACGATCTTCCTTCCATGATTTCCAGAAAGTTTGCTTATGCTGATGATTTAGCATTGTTGCACTCTTCTGGAAACTGGAAGGACTTGGAGGGGACATTAAGCCAAGACATGTCCACACTGTCAGCGTATCTCCAGACTTGGAGGTTGAAGCTCAGTCACATTAAGACGGTGACGACAGCCTTTCACTTAAACAACCGAGAGGCCAAACGTGAGCTAAAGGTCTACAACAATAGTAGACTTTTACCGTTTTGTCCAACCCCTACATACCTTGGGGTAAAACTGGACAGATCGCTCACGTTTCGTCACCATTTAGTGGCATTGCGCAAAAAACTATCATCGCGCGTCACACTGTTGAGGCGACTCGTGGGCTCGGGATGGGGTGCTGGTGCTAAAACACTACGCATAGCCACCTTGTCTCTAGTCTACTCAACAGCTGAGTACTGTGCGCCAGTCTGGTGTCGCAGTGCTCACACTCGCCTCATTGACAGTGTCTTGAATGACGCCTTGCGCATAGTTACTGGATGCCTGCGTCCCACTCCAACGGACCACTTACCTGTACTTTCAGGCATCCAGCCAGCTGAGCTTCGCCGACTGGGAGCGACACTCTCCTTGGCTTACCGTGGATCTCTGGACCCCGATCATATTTTGCATGGTCTTTTAAGTGGGTCCTCAGATACTGGCCAAGTGAGACTAAGATCCAGACGCCCGTTTGTGCCAGGTGCGCGGAATCTCTTGGACAATCTTGCCAGACTTGGCATCCGCGCCTCTGAATGGACAAATCATAAATGGAACGCGGAGTACTGTGAAAGTGCTTCCAGGCTCCGTGCTTTTGTGCCCGGGACCAGTGTCAGGCCTGTTGGGATGGGCTTACCCCGAGCAGCTTGGGTTAAGCTCAACCGCCTGCGGACTGGTGTTGGGCGATTCCATTCGTCCATGCACAAATGGGGTCTCGCTCCTTCACCGAATTGCGAGTGTGGCGCCTCAGAGCAAACCACAGACCATGTACTAACAATGTGCCCCATACATCGGGCACCACATGGAGCACGCGGTCTGACGGTTTTGGATGACGAAACTCGATGCTGGCTTAATAACATCACTGCCAGCATCTGATCCAGGCAGTGCAGCAGTCTGGGGTAGTAAAAGGATAAACCCTCGGCCCCAGTTCTGTTTGTGTCTGGCCTGGAGTGGATGCCCTTCAAACGACGACGACGACGACGACGAGCCGAGGAAAGTGACATTGATGGTCAGCAAAGCTCAACTGGCTGGATGCTTGAAAAAAATTTATATAGATGTTAAAAAAAAGAAGGCAAAACCGATTCCTGAAGAACATCGATTCTCAGGCTGCGAAGGCTGATTTGCTTGCTGTAATAACCGTAAACCTTGACTTACGGAGAAGTGCCGTTATCATTTTAACCTTGTGCTAATTTGGCAGAAATCTCAGAAGCTTCCAGTAAGGCTTCCTTGCCAGGCTTATGCCGCAGTCAAATAGAAAAATATAACATTATCCTTCTTCTCAGATGCCAATATTACAATAAAGAATTAAAAATTTTGTAAACGTCAACAAAAAAGCAAAATATTACAATAAAGGATTAGAAATTTTATGACCCAAGGAAAGACTTTTCATGCAAATCCTCATATTGTGGAGCCAAAATAAAATCAAATTATGGGCTGTTTTATTCTTTCAAAATAAATAACTGGATACTTTGATTTCTATTTGCATTTATATTGTAAACATGGGCAACGCAAAATACTGTTTTACATTAAAATTACATCAAAAAGTAAAACATAATTAATTGGTTTGATCTAGAAATAATGCAGCCAAATTAACCTTACTAGGTCAAAGAATTTGTAACTTTTGAATGTTTTGAAAGTATAAAAGGAAACAAATTTCATTCTATACTTTTTTCTTTTGGCTTCGGCTGGTTGTTGAGGTTGATATTCCTCCATTCGTTCACCAAAACCATGTTTATTTATTTGTTTTAATTGTTTTAATAACCTATCTCATTGCTCTTCCACGAGCTTGTTTTTCTCTTTTTTACCAAAAATTAATCTTTCAACGCGACTGCAGAATTCGGTTAAAGTTGAGCCATTGCGAAATAATTTGCTTTATCGAACAACAATTTAAGAAGTAAAAAATTATGAAGAAAATATAAAAATACAGTTTTATGAATATTTAACTCAATCAAAAATTCAAAGATATTCTTAAAATATTTATTAATTGTAATAATTTTGACTGATAATACATATGGTTACACCTATTTTTTGCTGCCCTTACACCAATTATCTGATGACTGCTTGTTAATGAAACATGAAATATTAGAAAAGTCAATTTAGATTTTGTGCTGCACGTGCGGTTATAGAATTTTTTGCATCTTCTTTTTCTTCTTTCTTTTTTGAGTTTTTTCTTTAATAAAGGGTTACCAAAGCGGATGATGCTCTTTCACAGTGCCCTGTTTCTAACGTCTATCTTTTTCGCATCAACTTCTTTTTTATCCTCCTTTACTACATCTAGAAATCTTTTCTTCGGCCTCCCTTCTTGCCTTTTTTCCGGTAACTCCATTGCCATCACCCTTCTTCCTTCACACTCGTGTTATCTCCTTATGAAATGTCCATACCACTTCAGCCTGCCCTCCCTCATCTTCATTTTTAACCGTTTTACTTTAATTATACCCCTAATGTACTCATTTTTAATCTTATCTTTTCTCGTCACTCCCATAGCAAACCTCAACATTCTCACCTTGGCAACTTCCATTTCTTCTACTTGTATCTTTGTAACCGTGATCGTCTCAAATCTATACACCATTGTTGGTCTCACCACTAAACTGTACACTTTTCCTTTTATTCCAGCTCGTAATCTTATGTCAGAGATTGCTCCCGATAGGTCCTACTTTTCTCCATCCGTTTCATCCTGCCTGCCTCTTACAACTACCATTTTTTGCACCTTTGATTCCAAATACTTAAATTCCTTTACTCTTAGCACTTTTGTGTCCTCCATCTTCACTGTTTCATTGTCATTTTCTCCATTTACGCACAGATATTCGGTCTTTGACCAACTTACGTAAATCCCTCTTCTGTACAACACATACCTCTAGCATTTTAGTCTCCGCTCTAATTCTTCCCTGGTTTCTTTGCAAATCACAATATCATCTGCAAACAGCATTGTCAACGGTGGTTCTCTTTTAACTTCATCCGTTAGCCAATGCATAATCACAGCAAACAAAAATGGACTTAATGCTGATCCCTGGTGCAATTCGATCTTGACCTTGAAACTTTCTGTATTTCCTACTGCACACCTCACCACTGTCTCGCTTCTCTTGTATATATCCTGTACAAGACGCACATACTTTTCCACCATTCCTGATTTGATCATACAGTACCACAGCTCTTTCCTCGGAACCCTTTCGTAAGTTTTCTTTAGGTCCATAAATACATAATATAGCTCTCTTTGACCTTCTCTGTACTTTTACATCAACATTTTTGAGGCTAACATGGCAACAGTAGTCCCTATCCTGGCATAAATCTGTATTGTTGTTTACTGATCTCTACACTATACCTTAGCTTAGCTTCAATTATTCTTTCCCATATCTTCATTCTATCGCTTATAAGCTTTATCCCTCTGTAGCTTCTACAGCATTTTCCGTTCCTTTTGTTCTTATAAAGTGGAATAAGCACACTCTTTCCCCATTTTTCTGGCATCCGTTCAGCCATTAATGGTTTTTTGAACAGTTTGGTCAAAAACTTTATCCCCATCTCTCCCATACACTTCCAAACTTCTACTGGCAACTCGTCTGGCCTAACCACTTTATCTTTCTTTATCCTCCTCAGTGCATTATTTTTTTTTCTACTGAAATAATTCACTTTTTTGTTGACCACTTCTGCTTCCTCTGTCGTAGGCTCTCTGTCATTTTACTCGTTCGTCAGTTTCTTAAAGTACTCCTTCTATCTCTCTAACACAGCCTTCAAACCTACCATCACATTACCCTTTTAATCCTTCATAACGCTCACATGCTGTACGTCTTTCCCAGCTCTGTCTATCTGCCGAGCCAATCTGTTGAATCCTATGCATAGTAACCCCAAAACAATTTTGTTGAGTTCAATAATATTCAGATCTGGGTGGGGTTCTTTTTTCCAAAATCACGTGGGGTCTTGTTTTTTTATTTGCAATAAAGAAATATTTGAACAGGCTGTGAACTGGCTCAAAGCAATATGAAAAATTCAAAGTTAAAGGTTTTTCACTCTTATTTTACTTCAGCTTTAAAATTTTGCACAAATTTTCTTAAAAACCTTACTTTTTTGCTCTTTTCAGGACCATTAAAATTGGCTTGTCCAGAGCATCTTCGGATGAGCTCATTATCTACAAACTGACCTAGGGTAATTCCAATTCTCCATGTACAAAGTTTTTTCAACTATTACCCTAATCATGAGCTTGCAGTATTTCATCAAGACGCCAAAATATCATACAGATTTAAAGTAAAGCTTTTTTTTGGTATTCACCTGATTTTTAAGTTGAAGATGAAGCAGAAATGATTGGTTTCCCCCTTTGAAAGCCAAAATGAAAAAAATATCTTCAGCTTAAATCTGTGCGATATTTAGGTGCAATTAATCGTTTCTGATTTATAAACATCTAAAAGAACTAGTGAAGACCTAAAATAGTCTTCAACTTGAGTCTTAGTTGTTTTTGCTCACTGATCTGAATGGTTCTAAATTATGTAATTTTCTCTTTCCCAAATAATTCAATGTCAATGCTCGAAAAATTCTGAGTTTTCCCAAATTCTTTGCATCTTGTTTTCTTCCCTGCCACCGACTAGTACGGCTAAGACAAAACCAGATGGTATTTACGAGTACCATTGCTTTCTGAATCGAGTCACCACAAAGCAGCAATCTGGATTACTTATAAAATATATTCTTGTCCTCAGTTCTGTATGTGGATGACCTATAATAAACGCCCTTCAAAATGGTGAAGTTGTTCATTTAAGATTACTTTTAAAACTAAATTTCAAAGTCATTGAGCTGAGTTATTTGATAGAAAGTCAATTTGTAATTGTTTCGAAAAAAATAAAAAAGAATTCTTTTCCATTTTGCACTTTTAAATCAATTAGAGTATGAATGATTAAGTTAAAATACCGCATGTCAAACTCTCCTTCAAACTCTTCTCGCCTTTTTTTGTTGCTTTGAATACAATACTGTAACATAATTACGTTGTTTTTTTGAATCTACTCCACTAATTTTGGTGCATTATAAACAGTGATGGCCTTGTAAAAAGGAGGGCCCTGTGCAAAAAAAATAGGAGGTTTACTTTTTAGTGTTCCGAAACAAAGCGACAAAACAATCTCTAAAAGAGGACATTGCTTTAGGGGAGGCCACTTTTTAGTGTCCAAAAAAATGTGATCTTTATAAAAAGAATATCGGTTTAGGGGGCCACTTTTTAGTGTATCGAAAAAAAGCGATTTCTAAAGAAAGGTCTGGGATGCCACCGTCATGGTGCTACTATAAAAAAAAGCAACTTAAAAACTAAGCTGATTAAACTATAAAATTAAATTATAGAAAAGATATCTATTTGTTATCTCAAAAAAACAAAGTTTGAAAATGCATCACTAAAATAAAAATTATTTCAACAATTCAATGTTATTATTTGTTTTTGATTTTAAATATTTACAGCAGCTTATATTAACCAAACTTTATCAATAATAATGTCTGATTCCTCTTCACAATGTGAGGAAAATCAACTTCACATTAAAAAACAACTGCTTCTATGTCAATGCTGAAGCTGTACAGTTTGGTGTTGGAGACAATAACTCGAGCAAAGGTATTACAATGTCTGATCCCGGGCTTTTTACCCATAATTCAACACGAAGAATTCGTGCGATGTTTGTTTTTATTGTCAAATCACATTGTACATGGCTTATGAGTAGAGGTAAACCGCTATACATATTTCAAAATAATGTATGACCAATTCTTGTTGTTGCGTTTTTCCTGACTTTTACCATAAAGTTTACATCTAAAAATTGGTAGTCGTTCATGCTTTTGACAGGTCAGCAGAAAAAAAAAGGTTATTTACTGAATTTCAATATTTAATTTCAGCTAAAAAAACGCAATCAAGATTTTATTGAGAGTCGCATGAGCATCCTATACAATAGTGTATAAAATTGAGTGAATACAACTTTCATTTAGGATTTGGTCGTTAAACCACGCAAACATTTTGTTCAATTAAACTTCAAATTTTAAGTTGAGCAGTGTTTTGAAAATTATTTTGATGTCATCTTTGGTTCGGCTATGTTAATAATACAAACATGTTCTAGAAAACACAATTTTTACTCTACTGTTCTTACTGTTAAAACATTTTTTAGGTATTTATCTCAGAAATTTTGAAAGCTATTAGAAAATAATATTGAAAACGGTTTTTTTGCCATTCAACCAAGCTTTACAACATAGTACAAACATATTTGTTTGAATTCTATTGTTTCAATAGGTTCGACGTTGTGAAAAAAAGATATTCTTAAACAAACCAAAATTTTTTTTAGTCTCATTAATTGACTAATTTAAGTAATCGACTTATTAAACTCAATAACTATATTAGCGGTGAGAATTACCTGACATAATTTGTTTATACTTCTTTAATTAAGCGTGATAAACGTTTCCCATAAAATTACCTCGTTTAGTTCTAAACTTTATGGGGATTCCTGTGTTTGCGGACATGTGTTTGTATCGGCTATTCCAGTTTACTGTCGGTGATTTAAGTTAAATTGTACGTCAGTATAGAGTTTCTGCGATTTTAAAATAATTGCAATTTTTTTTACCTTTTACAGTAATTGTTTTTAGATAACGCAAGAATTGATTTTAATTCGCTCTAACTCTCTGTTGATAATTCATTTAGCGAATTTATTTACTGATATTTGATTTTCTTGCTGATTTGTTGACGTTAATTTGTTAAATGAACTGTTAAAGCAAAAGTCGTGACTCTGTTCAACTAGAACCAGGTTGTTCATGCTGAAGAATCAAGGTCAGTTTAACTACTATGACATCTATATAAAAACCGTTTATAATTGTCTTTTCTGACAATTTTTGCTCAAAACTTTTAGTTTATGGATTATAATAAAAGTAATAAAATAATATAATAAAGCAAGTTTGACAGAATTTGTTTGCAAATTTAAGCTTAATTAAAAAAAAACATTTTCTAACTCCCTTAAATCGCGGGGTTTGCTTACTTTATTATTGCTGACACAGAAATATTATTAGAGCAAAGAGTTTATTTTTATATCAAACAACCAACATGGCTTATCAACATTACCAAACATTGTTTGATTGCAGTTTCATGAAGAAAATTAAACAATGTAAAAGATAACAAAAACTTTGAAGTTTGCAATACACTTCTGAACCCTGTCAAAGAAAAAGAAGAGCGATATTATGATTGCACTTTTATGAATTAAAGGCTGTGGAAGTTATTTTTGATGTAAGGATTTTTTTAGAAATTTATCCTAATTCTGTATCAGGTTATGTAATCCCACAAACTTTGGTTAATTTTTTGTTCAATTAAATTGTTTGGGAGTTTTAATGTAGAATTGTTGTTTAGAGTGATAGGTCGATTTGTATTGCTGTTCTGTTTATCACATGTTCTTGCAAATATTGTCCAACTCTTCGTAACAATAAGTTTACTGTTATAATAAAGTTTCTTTATCGTGTGTTTTATCCTGCAAAATTGTTGAAAGATTGAAGGTGCTTTATCAAAATAAATTTTTTGTCACAGTTTTAATATTTTTAAGATTTTAATTGGTGAATATAGAAAAAAAAGCACACTTGTAACTACGACTATTAACACGCATGCACCATTAATAAAAGCTTTACGCAAAAAACATAAATAAATAAAAAATCCATGGATAACAAAAGGTATTTTAGTTTCGATTCGACGTAAACAAAAATTATATATCAATTTTTTAAAAAATGGTACTGAAATAAAAAAAATATTGTATAAAACTTGTGCAATAAATTTTCTAAAGTCAAAGCCTTATCAAAAAAGCTTTACTTAAAACAAAAGAGTATTAACTCTAGTCATGATATGCGTAAATTTCGGTATATTATGAAGACTTTACTTCCTAATAAACCAACTCCGGTTCTTCCTAATTATATTCATGAAGAGGGTCAAAAAATAGATACACCTTTAGATATTGCAGATAGATTGAATAATCACTTTTGTAAAGTTGGTAAAGCCTTAGATGAAAAAGTCAAACCTTCTAATTTGCATAATTCTCAACAATATCTATGTAATCGTGTGTGTTCTTTTATGTTTTCAGATCCTATTAGTGCGTTTAAAATTCGCTGCATTGTTAATCAGTTAAATACTAAAAAAAGTTGTGGCTCTGATGAGATTGAAGCAAAATTTATCGTGCTTGCGTCTGAGGTCTTTTCTTCAGTGTTAGCTATATTATTTAATGCTTGTTTTAATTTCGGAATTTTTCCTAATTGTCTTAAAACAGCTAAAGTCGTTTCTGTACGTAAAGCTGGAGATAAAAATGATGTAACAAATTATAGACCTATTTCAATATTGTCTATTTTTTCTAAAATTTTAGAAAAATTATTTCATACGCGGACATTTTATTTTTAAAAATCTCATTCAGTATTAACCCCTACACAGTATGGATTCAGACCTAAGTATTCAACTTTGCATGCTTTACTAGATATTACTAATTTTACATTGGATAATATTGAAAAAAATTATATATTGGGCTTGTATTTTTAGATTTAACTAAAGCATTTGATACTGTTAATCATTCTACTTTACTTTATAAACTTGAACATTATGGAATACGAGGAAGAGTTAACAATTTTTTTAATTCTTTTTTAACAAACAGAAATGAGTATGTTAAAATTAATAATACTAATTTTTCCTTAAAATTTATAAATATTGGAGTTCCTCATGGCTTCATTTTTGGACATCTTCATATAACAATGATATCTCTAACAATGTTAATTGTGCTCCGCGTTTATTTGCTGACGATACTTGTATCCTAATTGGAGCTCCGTCTATCAATATTCTTGAAAACTAAATTAAAGATGAACACAATTGGATATCTGCAAACAATTTAACCCTAGATTTAAAAAAAATTGCAAATATTGATTACATGTATTTCGCCAAACCTCTAAGTCTTCAAATGTTGATTTAAATATTCAAAATTTAGCTGGTGAAATTAAAACTGTTAATAAGGCAAAATATTTGGGAATTATATTTGATAATTGATTAAACTTTCATGAGCATATAAAAACTCTTAAAGCAAAAATAGCTCGATCAGTAGGAATTTTGAATAAATTGAAGTACTTTTTACCCAGCTCGAGTTTATTGAAGTTATATTATTCACTTATCGATACCCATTTTAATTATAATCTTGTTGTTTTGGGGAAGCACTTATCCGACATATCTTAACAAACTAAAATTGCTTCAAAATAAAGCAATTCGTATTGTTACCTCCTCTCATAGGTCAACTAGCTCGAAACATTTATACATTAAAACAAATATTTTGCTCTTGCCTAAAATTTTGGAGTTTGAAAAAGCTAAGTTTTTTTTTTTTTTATAAATTTAATTTGTAACCTAAGATTTTTGATAACTACTTTTCATATGCTAAATTTTTGCCATTCTTTTACCACCAGATTTTCACTAAAAAATCACCTTATAATTTTTTTGTTCAAAAGTAATCGAACTGAAACATCAATCAAATATATAGGACTAAAAATTTGAAATTCTATTACTCATAACCTGAAAACAATGACATTTAATAAATTTAAAAAACATTATAAATCAGTTCTACTTTTCAGTGACTAAATTTTTATAATTCTTACAATTTGTTTTATGTACCTTATTTTATTTTTTCTTCATCACTTGGTTTGTCTTTTCTTATTCTTAATTGAAATTTTTTTGTCAATAAGGGAGACAAAAATTAGTCCAAAAATAAATTAAGCTTATGTTTATAACAATTTAAGCTTATTTTGACAAGAACAGTAGGATTTCCTTGCAATGGATAAAGATACCAAAATTTGGAAAAAGAAGCTTTACTTGCGACAAAAAAGAGTTAAACAAATTAAGCTTATTCTTAATGTTATTTTGTTGTTTTGTTTTGTTTTTTCGTTGTTGTTTTTCATTTTTTGTATACATATTCAATTTTTAAATTGCACTTTGCTTGTATATTTCTGTATTTTACAAGATGATTGCTTAATTCGAAGACCTATAAGCCCTTTTGCAATCACCTTGTTGCAATTTATGAATTTATACTAGTATTTATATTGTTGAGTATATTTGAACATTTTCTTTTTGCAACAAAATAAGCTAAATTGATTGATTGATAAGGAGCTAGGATAGTGAAGGATGGTGGTGAAGGAAAGATGGTGAAGGAACGTGAGCAATCTGTTCAGTTTTACCCCAAAAATAAATCAGGACTTTGTCACATTTCATTCTGATTATTTTCTAGAAAGTTATCGAAGCTTTTTTTTTAGAATTTTTCAATTTCATAAACATTTTTTTATGAATGCATAAACTACTGTTCATATGACAACATTGGATATAGTATAATGCTTTCTGCAACAACATTATGACAGATGGGTTAAAAACCATTACTTATAAACGGTAGTAGCAGAAGTCAAACTTGTGATAAATAGGCTATGCATAGGCTACTATTATTTCTGTATTTAATCGATGCTATTATTTTCTATGTTTAATCTCCATGTAGTAAAAATGCAAAATAATTTATAACCGTGACTAAAAGTAGATATTTGTAATATAAATTTGTCACGAAATTCAAAAGACCTTCTAAAATTTTTTGGTCTTTTAAAGGTTCCGGAATTGTATCGGGTGCCAGGATTGTTTCTGATTTTACGTTTTGAAAAATATTTGAAAAATTGAAAACTCTTAAACGTTGTAAGGTAAGGTGTTTAAACTCCTAAATTTTTATATTTTTTTAATATTGATTGTTTTATTTTTAAGTAAACAAAGAAAATTTTATACTTATTTATGTTTTTGTAGCGAAAGATTTTTGACTTTTACATTCCGTTGAAATCAACATCACCAAAACAAAAGATATATTTTTTGTGTGGTTAAAAGTAAAAAGTTCCGTTGAGTTCACAATTTTGAAGGATTGGAAACACAAAAATATAACCAAGTGTTGAATTTAAAATGTTCAAAGCGTCAAACGTGCAGTTACAAATTCACGACTATGCAGAGCGCTATACGCATAGCCGTACCAACCGAAAAAAATGATAGGAAGACAATGCAGCTTTGACCAAATTTCACCGACGTTCGCCCGAATTATGACTTTCTAGAACTTTACGAACATGAAAAGAAATCTTGTCTCAAATTTATGGTGAAGGCCAAAAAAGTCATTACTTCAAAATTTGTCCAATTTTTCTGTATTGTCTCAAAATGATTGTGATCTTTCAAAAAAAGGTTTTCAGTTTGAATCTGTCACTAATTTTTTTATTTTCATCTCAAACTGATGAGAATCTCAAAAAAAAGGTCTTTACCTTAAAACCTTTATCGTTTTTTTGCATTTAGCAATTGTTTTCGGTGCCAAAAAAAATTTATTTTGTTCAAATAATTTCTTGTCGCTGCCCAAAAAACTCTGATTTTGCCAAAAGTTTTGAGATTTGGGGGCAATTGTTCCCTGCCTCCCCGGTTTGCACGTCTATGACCACATGACACGTTAATATATTTTTTTAGTTGCTTTAAAATATCTCCGAAATGTTTTTTGTTGAAAATAGTATTTTTTTTGTAAGCCTCGTATTTTTATACTTAAATATAAACACAAAACTTAACAACAATAATTTGCCCATAGCGCTCTTTTCTATACATAAAAGCTGTACGTGATACTAATATTTACCGTTAATATTGTATACAACTTCACTGAGTTGTTAAATCAAAGGCATGAGCACACAATTTTATTGATTATTTTTTTAGATGTATAGATTTTAGATTTCAAAACTAACTTGCATTTGGCAGGCCACAACTAACGCAGATCTGCAGACTTAAACCGATAAAAAATAAGATTTTTAAAAAACAGCCTTGGTGGTTGTAAACTTGAGAAAAAACTAAATTTGAAGGACTAGAATAAAGACATTTATACAAAGACGTTTAAATCATAAAAGTTTTTACTGTTCATTCTTTTAAGATTAACTCAATTCGTTTATTATTATATACTTGTATCAAACAAAGTATAACATGTTTTTTACAGAAAGCATGTCCTTAAAACTGATAGAAATTACTTTTGTCCCACTTCTAACCCAGCACGGGTGCACGTGTTTAGTTTTTCCTTTTTACAATAATCACGATGCTTATTATCAAGCTTTTTATGACAAAAATATTTATTTTATTATTATAAACAAAATACTATATGTAAGACAAAATATTTTTGCTATGTGTTAACTTTTACTTAATCGCAAATCAAATAAGCGTTTTAATTTATTGCGTTCCTTGAAGTTTAATAAAACATTACGTGATCAGACAGGTTGCACTTCGACTGTCCCAAAAATTTGAAAAGGTTTGCACAATTAGAAAATATTTTTGTGCTTTGTTATGTTGTCTTGATTGGCCTTAAGAACAAAAAGCAAATAAAATTATTGTTGCTTTACAAAGAGAGAGTACACTCTCGATTTTTCTTTATTTCGTTTAATTTAAGCAAAACATCTATAAAAACTCTCATTGTTTGATTTTTGTTTTTTTCTTTTAGAAATAAATAAATTTTTATTGGCCACAGCAAAAAATTTTTTATCACAGTCTCAAGCACGCTTGTTGCAGCGGCGGAAAAAAGCGATTTAATGTGGCTTAAATTTGAAAACACTAAAAAACAATTTTTAATACCAAAATTTTGTAAATGATTGAAAAAAAGCAAAGAAAATTATTTGGATACTATTAATAAATTGTTGATTAATATAAGTAGACGACTATGCAATGCTTTAGATTTTAGATCTTCATACCCAGTTATTTCAAACAAACTTCGTCGATAATAATGTCTGATTCTTTATCAAAATGCGAGGAAAAGCCCGGAAGAACAAGCTTTACAACAAAAAGCAACACTACAATTATCCATCATGCCGGAGCTGTACATCTTGGTGCAGGAGACAACATTACCTTGAGCGAAGGTATTATGGTGGCTTTATTCTGGCTTTTTACTCATGCTTGAGCTCAAAAATTACTAAAATGTTTGTTTTGATTTGCAAAAACAAATATGGCATATAATACGTATTGTGCAAAATTACTATTTTTTTAAAGTAAATGTAAAGTACTATACGTTTTGAACAAAATTTGTGATCAATAATTGGTTGTACCAATTTTTCTAACGTTTACTATAAAGTTTGCTTCTGCAGATTGTTTGTTCATGCCAGTCCTTCATAGTTTTTTGAAAGTCAGCAAAAAGTTATCAACTAAATGTAAATGTTTAATTTTAGCTACAAAAAACCATCAGGAATTTATTTAGAATCGCATGAGCTTGATACATTACATTTCATAAAATTAGTGATGTAACTAATATTTTTGACTTTTTTTAATTAAATTTGTTGAAAAATATTTTGATATTACGCTATCTTTGGCCTGTTCATTTTATTAATAAAATAATGTTCTTTAAAATACAATTTTAATCAAGAATCTTTTAACTGCAAAGAAATTTTCTATCCTACATCCGTTTTGCTCAAAACTGTATAAAGAAGTGTTGAAACAATCTTCCAATGTTCATAAACGCTTTCTTTCCGTTTAACCAAGTTTACTATCAATAAAAACATTTATTTAAATTCTATTGTTTTAGCCATAGATTCAAAATTACAGCAATAAAGATATTTGCAATCAATCAAAATTTTTTTGTTGAGTGTTTGACGTTAACCCTTATTTACCTAAGGGGGGTTCCTCAAAGGAACCCCTTTTATATACAAAAATTATAACTCGTAAAGTTCAGATGGTAAAAACCTAAAATTTTATGACTTTTCCTAAATTTATTCCTGAATATTTTGGTATTTTACTTAAGCAAATCCGATGGGCAGTTTTAGTGTAGCATGCTATTTTTTTGACTTCCGGTAAGTCAAAAAACGTTTTGAACGTCTTGCTATGATTGTCAAGATTACTGCGTCACGTAGTAGTTATTTGTTTTTGTAGCAGACCGTGACTAATCCGGTTATGTCGCAAAACAAAGCAATCAACGAAAATTTGAGGACTTTCAACTTTGTACAAAATAAAAAATACTATAGTAAATACATTAAAAGTAAAGACAATCAACTAAACTAGAATAAATTTTTTCCAACATATCAAAAAATAAACTGCGCAGCTACTGTTTGTTAAGATTATTGGTCATATAAACTTAGGATCCTCCGAGGACCCCCTCTTAGGTAGTCAACAGAAAAAAACATCCTAGGTAAATAAGGGTTAACAAATTTAATTAATTCATTTATTTTACTCAACAAAAATAACGTTTATATCATAAACTGTTTTATTCTGACAAATTTTGTCAAAGACTTTAAGTTTATGCAATATAATGAAAGTAATGTTATTACGTGTTGGTTATCAAATACTGTAAAGCTATTTATTGGTTTTTAATTATAATTATTGATACTTTTTCAATATTACTTAAGTACGCTGCGCTTGACGTTACACTGTTGCTACGTTTGGTCGTTTTTTACGCTAGCTGCAAATAACGTGCGTCTCCACCAGTTCACACGAGATAGGATGAAGTTGATTGTTCAGAGATTTTCGATGCAGAATACTCACACAAACGAAAATGAACACGCGAAAACGCGGTTTTCTAAAATAAACAAAGCAAAGTTTAGCTACCAATGCATTCTACAAAGTACAATTAAGCATTAATATATGCGAAAAAAAATCAAATTAAACAAAGAAAAAACGAAGGGCCACCAGACTGTCAGAGAACGAAACGACTAAGAATAATCCGCCAACATAACTACAGTAGACCTCGGTTAATCCGAATTCGGTTAATGCAAAATTTCGCTTAATTCGAACAAAACTGAAAGAAGAAATGATATCCTATAAACTGTAATTCTTAATAAAAAGCTTTGGGTTATTCGGACTGTGCCTAATTCGGATCCGGATTGACCGAGGCCTACTGTAGTTTGAGACTAACAACTAAATCCGAACAATATTTGCTACAATCTACAAACCAAGCGTAAGAACATAAACAGAAGCATTGAACATAAAAGTCGTAAAGCTCTTATTCTGACTCAATAACTTAAATTTGTAATAGCAAATTACTTCGAAACGACAAGCGGGATATTTTAACTTACCGATAAACAGGAGAAATGCAACACACTAGAAAGAAAATGGAACGCGAAATTTTACAATATATAAGTTTAAAACAACAACAAAAAGCTGGTCTACATTGACGTACATTTCTCCAAATTACTTTTGTTTGCATATTGAAGTTCCGCGTTGTGTAACACAGATCAAACTTTGACAAACAAGCAAAAAAGTTGGAGCGATAAATACTTAAGCTATGCACATAGAGCTTGACTTTAATGCAGTGCCGCTCACAAGGAAAAAGCTGGAGGTAATGAAAAATTTTTGTCTCGCATTTTTTCTTTTTTTTAAGTTTTTGTGCTTGAATTACATAACTTTCTAATGTTTTAATTGATTGTGTTATGTTTTTAATCTTTGCAGGCGACTTTTCCAAATTGTTAGAACTTTCAGGTTGTAGTCCATTTAAAAATTTCCATATCAAGTGGGATATTAGATACAATGAAAGTAAAATTTTCAAGGTTTCACCTTTTAACAAATAAAGACTTATTTCATATTTATTGTTCAAACAAAAATGAAGAGAAGTTTTTACTTGTCGAAAAGGTAAAAATATAAAATTTTCACTCTCATTTTAGTCAGTATCTCACTTAATTTTAACAATTTTTAACTGACTCAGGCCACAAGTTTACCTTCGCTCGTTCGCCATATCTGTAATAGAAGGCTATCGCTGCCCTTAATTAACAAGATCTTTAAATGTGTAAAACAGTTGAGTTGGAACATGTGGCCAAGAGGCAACGGTTTAAATTATCCTACTCTAAATATTTTAGTTTTGTAAGTATTTGAGTAATTTAACTTTATGTTTTTTGACATTTAGATAATTCGGAAAAAAATTGAAAATCTATCTTCAGTCGTATTGAAGTTTTAAAATTAGATATGCAAATTCCGATGCTGCAACTTGACTCATTTTATTCGAGTGGAAGTTTTGTTTAAGTTCACAAATATAAATCAAGTCCGAGTTCTGTCGGTTTTAATAAGTTTTTTTTTTTTAGTACGACGTCAAAAAACATCTCTCCAACATATTTGTAAATTTTAATTTGGGAATCCTAAACTTTAAAAATTCCAAAAACTCTGTAAATTAATACAAGTTTGAAAGACTTTATTGCAAGTTTAAGTATATGTTTGCCCCCTAATAGGGTGCAGTAGGCACGAATTGGTGCATCAATATTTCCAATTCATTTTTTATCATAAATACGTAAATGTCCTTTAAAAATTCTAATTAAAATATAACAACAGATATTATACATTGATGCATATGGTAGTAGTTGAAAAGGAAGTTAAAAGAGCAACTTTCCTTTACGCAAAATGTTTGAAACGTAAACGTTTAAATTCTATTTAAAAATTTTGGCGCTACGGTTGAAATCATGCATTTCATGTCGATTAATTCCATGCCACTCTTCAAAGCAATGATCATAAAGACCACATCCTCAATTTTTGCATCCCTTCCTGGTATTTTTGCGGCACATTCCACAATATCTTTGCGTCAGGAGTGCACTCTGATAATGATCTACTCGATCCAAACGAACATCGATGATGACACGTTGGTTAGCAGAGTATTTACCCTCATGGTCTTCCAACCAAATTTTGCTTTGCATACTTTTTTAGATACGTTTGCACAACTTCCATTCTGAAAGCTAGCAAATCCAAAGAAGAGTCTTCAGGTAACTTGTTCTGTCAATATATCTGCCAACAAATTTGCATTACCATATTTAGAATCCATGCAAATAAGGCCCACTACCACTTTTTGCTCTTAATTGAAATGCGATAGATGCTGATATTTTGATCGCATCTTTGACACCCCCCATTTTTTTGTTATAGACCTTTATGAGCTGAGGCTGGTCCACGCCAATTTTCTTCTTTTGCTTTCTGCAATAGCGTGACACTGGAGAAGTAGGTGCAGCAGATAGACAATTTGAAACAACATAAACGCAGCGGTTGTCGTTCCATCCACCCACAGTTAATGTGTCTTGTTCGTCCGTAAATTGATCATAAAAATCTTTAGACTTTTTTCTAGAAGTTTCTGAATACGTTTCTTGAAGGTAAATCAGAAAAAGCTTTTCGTATTAATTTTTTTTCTAAGAAATGCAACATGTTGCAGGCTTTAGCAATAGAAGCTAATTTTCTTCCAATTTGCAGACTGATGATAACAATGCATTGTCACTTACATCAGTCAACTGCGTTTAAATTTCATACTAAGGTATTTTCAACAGAATTGCCAAAATCAATACAAAATTCAGCAGGCGCAGACAACTGGAGACCAGAAAGATGGTCTGCTGACGCTGCTTCTTCATTATCACTATCCTAATCGGACAGCAGTCCATTATTTGGAGAGAATAAAAAAATGTCAGCTTGCAAAAAATTCTCTTCTTCCAGCATTTCAATTACTTTCATTAACACATCAAAGACAAAGCATCAAAATAAAGCATTATTTTGTATTTTCATTTCCTAGATGCTTTAAATTAACTATATCTACCACAGAAATAATTTTATATTACCAATAAGCATATTATAACTTACACACTGCTTTCAGACATTATGAAATTTCAAGTTTTCTCTTCTTTGCTGCTCTCAACTGCTACAATTCAATAACAAATTATATTTTTCAATTAAAACTGGTTGACCTACTTGTGATTGTCCTCAAACAATGGGAAAGCAATTGCAATCAATTTCTGTAAAATTAACCTCATTAAACTGCTACACCCTATTAAAGTGCAGGAGGCACGAATGGGTTAATGTTTTTAAGATTTTAATTAGCGAATATAAAAAAAGCTATCGAATTCAGACATTTTTCTGATCCCCAAATTGCCGGCTATAAATCAAATTAACGATCAGTTTATATGCTTTAGTTTTGCAAAAATATACTGTAGTTGGTCTTGTTCAAAGCAGGCCAAATAAGTCTGTCCAAGTTGCAGGGCCGTAACTTTGTCAAGTGGGAGTCCCGGTGCCACATTTATTATGGGACCCCATTTTTTTCTGTACTTAATATTTAATTGAGCTACTTTTCTCAACACAGGAATCATTGACGACTCCGCGTTATAGAAAGATTTTTCAATTGAAATAATGAGTGAAGAAAGCATTGAGCTGAACAGGTAAAAGGGGATAAAGCTAAGTTTACTGTGTCTGCCAGTGAAAGGCCAAAATTCCAATAAAATTTTACCAAGGTTGCACGGTTCAAACATAATTTTTGTAATTGCAGTCTATTCAAATTGAAATAATGGCATGGCAATGATTTCGTGGGGGCAGGCTGCAACAACAATTTTTTGATTGTTTAATAAAAATACAAATTAGAGAGAGAGCATACTTTCTTAACCATATTACAATTGCATACAGCAACACATACATTCATGCTAAAATAAAACAAAAAGAGACCATAAACTTTTTCGGCTTACATTAGCCTTCTTCAAATGAAATTTAAAGGTTTATGTTTCATCTTTCATTTTTCATCTGAAGAGGCTAATGTAAGCCAAAAACGTTTCTGATTCATTTTTGTTTTATTTTAGCATGAATGTATGTGTATTAATTGTAATATGATTAAAATACTCTCCCCCCAAATTGATTGTATTTCTACATTAAATGAGCTGAGACAGCTTGAAAAATTTGGTTACAAAACGGGCAAGCTAAAACTTGACGCGAGATATTTAGAAACATACCTTGATCTTGGTGTTTTTCCTGAATTTTTAAAGTTTAAGTTCCCAAATTTAAAGGTTTATGCTTCATCTGAAGATTTATTTTTAACCGTAATGATAAAAAAACTTAAAGAAGTAAAAAGTTTACTCATTAAAACCGAAAGAAAGTTTGTAAATCAAATTAAAAATTTTCTCAAGACTTAGTTTGATTGAAAGACTGTGCTTAGTTTTTATTTTAAATGATTGGTACAATAAAAATTTAAATACAATTTTAATGAAGTAAAGCCATAAGCTAATGAACTTGTGGATAAAACAGCGAGACAGGAGTCCAGACTGTATAAAAAACTATAGTAAACGGAAATAAACAATTGGAGAAGAAGAAGCATTACGGTATGGCTTAAATCAACATATCTTACCAAAAAATTTTCATAAAAATAATACGAAAGCGAATATTGAACAATTGGCATTCTCGATCAGGAAGAATAAAAATGTGAAATTTGATGAAGATACTTCTGATAAAATTAAATTTGCCTTAAAAAGATTTTTTAGCAATGCCAAAAGAGTATGTCTTCGTACAGAAATCACGCGCTTCACAAGACTTTGAAAAATCTCGCAAATGATAATACAATCAAGATCTGCAAATTTCATAAAGGTAAAGGCACAGCAATTATGGACTTGTCAGATTATTATTCGAACTTAAACTCCCTAGTTTGTAATCAATCTAAGTTTGTACAAGTTAATCAAAATACAAAAATATTTACTATAATTTCAAAAGAAAAATCTGTTACATATTTTGTACGTAAATATTTAAAAAGTTAAGATTCTAAGCTAATTTGAAAACTAATACCATCTGGCAGAAAACCCGAAAGAATATATGGTTTAGTAAAAGTTCATAAAAACAATTACCTCTCAGACAGATAATATATATGATTGATTCTCTCTAATATGCAAAATTTATAGACTCTTTAATTAAGCCACTTATTTTTAACAAATATATGTCACGTTCTACGGATGATTTTTTATTGAATCTTCCTCCAATGACAAATTAGTCAATTTTGATGTCGTGTCCTTCTTTACCAATATACCTCTCAATAAAACAATTAATATTATTGCTGATTATGATTTTTCAGATGACAATACCCATAAATCATTAATGAACAAACATATTTTTGTAAAATTCTTACGTTTAGCTAGTAAAAGATTGTTTCTTTATAAAAGATTGTTTGTATAAGATTTGTTTGTATACCCGATGGCGTTGCCATGTGGTCCTCTTAAGGACCAACACTAACTAATTTCTGTTTGGTACATTGGGAAACATAAACGTTAGACTCTAATTGTGTATATCGACCTAAATTATACGCACGAATTGTAAATGATTGTTTTGCTGTTTTTAATAATGACAGTTCTTCTTGAGATTTTTTGAGTTTGCTCAATTCTCAGCATAATAATATAAATTTACTTTGAAGTCTGCATTACAAAGTATTTCGTTTTTAGATGTTTGCTTTAAGGTTAATAATGAGAATACTGATACATGGATATGGCGCAAATACTGGTTTACTTTTAAATTTCAATGCAAATTCCCTTAAAAAACGGAAATCCGGATTGATAATTTGCTTATTGTATAGAGCTAAATTATTATGTTCCAACAATTTTTTATTTTTTAATGAAGTTGGTGTGCTAAGAAATATGTTTGTGTCTAAGGTTATCCACTTTGGTTTTTTGAAAAATATTTTAAAAAGTTTAATGAATAATGTTTACATTTCCATTCTGCATTTCGTGATCATGTTTATAACCTTAATATTCCATATTTCGATCATGACTCCAGACAGTTTATCAATAAAGTATAAAACATCATTAATTCCAAACTTCAACTAACTTTGAAAATAAATCCTGTCTATAAAACTTTTAAAGTATCACAGTATTTTCAATTGAAGACTCGTGTTCCGCTACACTATGCTCAAATATTGTTTTTCAATTTTCGTGTTTGTGTAATTCGAGCTTGACGTAAATAGGTATGTCAACCTGTCATTTGAGCATTAGGGTGGGTGAACATTTGAGTTTTCATTTGAAAACTGAAAGCTCGGTTGAAGTACAAATTAGGTCTTGCGATAATTGTGCTAATTCCAAACTCAATGTAAATTTGTTTAAGATAATCAAAAAATGTAATAACGTCGCCACCAAAATTGTTTTATAATAACAAAAAAAATAACGTGCAATCTTTTGAGGTAAGGTGTTTTGTGAGCACTATTAACAATACTTCAGCAAAATGGAGATGTGCTGTGCAATCCAAATAAATTGTTTAAGCCGAAAAGAATTAACGTACAATACGATGACATCACAACAAAAAACACAAACTAATAAAACACAATACATTGAGGCCAATTAAGTAGGCCACCGTAATTTACTTGCAGGTGGTAAAAATTTGAAATTTTTTAGTTTTGTTTTTGCATTAGCAAACTGCTCGAAAGCTTTGCTAAAATCTAAGTTTTTAGCTTGTTCATTTTCTATCGATAGCAGAGCCAAACCGCTAAGTCTCTCTAGGGACATGGAGCTTCGAAAAAAGTTTTGATCAGTTCGAGTTTAGAAAAAGACCTCTCTGCTGTACCAACTCTTACAAGTACTGCTATATACATCATGTATGCCGTACAAACGTCAGGATAAGTTGGAGAAAATGATGCATTTTTAACAATCAAAAAAAAAACATTTCTTTTGCAGATTTTAAATGTTTTTTCTAAACAACGTTTTAATGGATAAATTTTCTTGCTTTAACCTTAAGATCTAGATGAGAAGCATTTGATAGAAAACTTGGTTCCAAAATTTGATATGACGTCAACATTGATTTCATTCCTTTAAAGCGATTAATTAGTTAACAAAAAAGTATCTCTATCATCGGAATAAACAAAGTTACGCAAAATTGCTTCTTAGAATCGCTTAACGTTATTCCTCCGGATATTTCATCAAAGTAGGCTTTTGTTTTCTTTGCTCTTTTGTTTAAAAACTGTCTTGGCAAGCCCATGTAGAAGCAATTGTGGAATTTTTGTTAATACTGCGTCAAAACTCTTTCTGAGTTTAGCAATGTCTTCAGCAGCAGTTTGCAGAAGTTTATAAGCAGAAATTAAGTCAATTATTTTACACTGCATAGCTTTCGAAGGAATGTTGACGATCTGCAAAATCTTGCACTGCACAACCAGCATGCATAAAAAGTTAAAGTTTTTTTATCTGTTTCTTTATTGCCATAGCTTCATCACTTTCTTTTGGCCTCATGCTTGTAAGTATTATGTAAGTCAAGCATTTCATAACGTCACAAAATCTTTCCTTCAAAGCATAGACAGCATCATATCGACCAGACCACCGATTTGGATATAACACTTTTAATGTAGGATTTGAGCAATAACGATCATGGACAGTAAAGCTTTGCCAGCGCACAATACTCTATCCGATAAAACTATATACCGACTCAATGGTGTCGTAAAATTGACGTGTCTCAGTCACGGCTTCCATGGCATCTTTTAACACCAAATTTAAATAGAGCAAAGCACAATGCACGTAGAAAGCAAGAGAAGCCACATTTTGGATCTTCTTATGCAAGCCGATGTACTTCCTGCTCATCAATGCAGCGCCATCATATCCTTGTCCACGGCAGTTTTTTATGTCAAGCCCCTTCTGCTGAATGGAATTCGTTTTGCAATCCAATAGCAGATAAATCCTCAACTTCGATATATGAGGTAAACCTTTCAACAAACTTTAGTTCTGATGAAGTTCATTATGGCGGTAATCGCTTTTGACGTAACGAAATACTTCACTTAACTGGTCTTTTTTGGTGGTATCTTGAGTGGTATCAAGGATAATGGGAAAAAAGGAGCGCTTAGTAATTCACTTTATATATCACGGAAAACTTCTTCAGATAGTACTGATATTATCTCATTTTGTATCAAAGGACTTAAATATTTTGAAAAACCTTTAGATAGTTGTAAAAGTTTGTCTAAGACAGTGTCGTATCTGGCAAGAAGCTGTATGATAGAGAGAAAATTTCCCTTGTTATCCTTCGAAAGTTTTTCACTGAATCCATAAAAAGGTAAGTTGCGCTTTGCTAACATCAACGTAACATTTACTGGTCTTTCCAAAACATTTTGCCAAAAGTTTGTTTTTTTCAGCAAAGACTCGTGTAACCCTTCTTTTATTGTCCTCCTGTTTCTCCATTGCTCATATATGACACACATCTCCACATGATGTGTGGAGCTTCCATGGCTTCGAATTTGCTGCAATAAATACCTTCGATTATTTTAACCTGTTGTACCCCAAGAGTTTTGAAATGCGTAAGAAGTCCAAGGAGAGACATTTTCATGAGAAAATAAACAGCAGGGCTGGCAGTAAACACGGTCCATGCTTAATAAATAACATAACAATATCTTTGTAGTTTTAGACCTGATTGTGTTACATAATGGTAATAATTTGCTGAAAATAAATAACCGCTTTGCAGCGGATCTTTAGGGAAAGGTTTTTCAGGTTGTTTGGGACCTGCTGCAATAATTGCTTTCTTGATCTCTGAGTTTACAATAATGGTGAGAAAGTCGTCATTTTTGCTTGCATCGGATCTATCTTTAGTAGTATCGGAATTTTCTTTATGGGCACTATTGTTGAAGCTGTCAACAAGTCAACAAGTTGGGGAGTAGATTCTGTCTCACAATGCTGACGTCTTGCTCATCCGCTTTAGATGTTTCTGGTTAAGCTCAGCCACTGAAAGTTTCTGGCTGCCTCAGCTATTTTTCTCTTCTTAGCTTGTCTCTTTTGTACTCCGCTTTGATAATTTCTTTTCCTATTAAATTGCAGTCAATTTGAGTTTTACAATGTTGTCACTCAAAACCTAAAACGTTTAATAAAAGTTAGACAACGGTTAATATAGTTTAATGTAACAAACTCTTTTTGTTATTGTTTTTCCGGCTCACGAAATAGTACTGCTGCAAGCGTAAGGACTACGGTATGTCAAGCAAAAAGGTTTTAAATAGAAAGCTCAAACTGAAAGAAAGATTTTTCAATCACTCAAATCACAACTTCTTTCAACAAAAAAAGTTTATTAACAAAAAGCACAAATCTGATCACTGACTAATAGAATTACGTCAAGCGCCGAGACGGCTAAACTAAATCTACGTATCTTATTCAAATAGAATAATCACTATTCTCACAAACTAAGGCGTTAGATCTTATTAACCCTTCAAGCTCTAACTCCTACCACAAAGGCAAAGCAGTAACACAACAAAACGCTGACTTTCACAGCACAAATTACGAATTTATCTATTTATATAAAGCGGGCAAAATTTACCAGAAAAAATTAGCAACTTCGACAAGATACTATGTTTTCTTAATTAATTATTTTACGACGATACAAGCCAGCCAGACAGTTACTGTTACATGTTAAAGCACCTAGTTAAAAGGCTGGTAAACAAGTTATGTAACATCTGATACTATTAAGTTACTAGACTATGGTGGAAAACTGCAGAATTATCTCGGAGCCATCACGTGACATTACGTATGGTTACGTTAAAAAGCGAAACTTATTAACAATTACAAGGAAAAATAAGCGGATAATTATGATGTTATATGATCATATGGCTTAAAATTATTTCACTAAGCAGACTTGAGTGGGGGTAGCGTACCAATTACGTCATGCTACGTCACAATCGAAACTTTAAATGTATTAAGAAATACTTTAAATAAATTAGATGGTTAAATATAAATTAAAGTTATTGATGAAGTGTGACATTTAATAATAATAAGTTTACTTGAGCTTTTAACGAAAATATTTTATAATAAAATGTATCAATGCAGGGCACCCTTGTACTGAGGCCCCGGTGCATTGCAACGGCTGCACCGGTGATAGTTATAGCCTTCCAAGTTGTCATATATATGTCTGATAAGATTGTAAGTGTTACGTTGTTTTTCAAATCAGCCTCTCCGCAAATTGAATGTGTAAACTTTTTACTTTGATTGCTTTGTGAACTTTAAAACAAGTAGCGTTTTCTTAAATGGCCTGATTGCAAGTTTCTCATTTTTCTGCACAATCAAGTAATTAATTTATACAACTTAAACTGACAAGCAAAGCGTTTCTTTGTTCATATTAGTAAATATAAATAGATATAGATAAATTAGTTTTGATTCAGATTTTTAGTAGCGCGACCCGACAGTTGATCAAATCATACTTGATCAAAACGACGTTTGATCAAAACGACACTTGATCGAATAATGAAAGAGAAAATTTACAATTTTGATTCTATCCCGGTTTTGTCAATTTTTTGCCTAAAAGCATACTAATCTCTAAAAAAGGTCTTCCTTTAACACTAGAATTACCGGTGCGGTCATTTTGACCGTTTTTGATTTTTAATTGCTCATATCTCTGCTTAGGTAAGTCTTAAAATATTGAAACTTTCCGAATTTTGCTTAAGTCTTTGTCAACTTTTAGCATGTTAATTTTTATTGCATTACAATACGCACAGCGGATTTTGGGGAGCGATTTACCTTAAATTACCGCCAACGGTCATTTTGACCGGAAAACAACTTGTAATTTCTCTACGATTAAAATTGCCTTTACAATAAAGCCTTTTTTATGGTATTGTTTCAAAACAATCCTGCAATAATTACTGCAGTATCTGGCAGCAGCACTAGCTAGTTTGTAATGTTGAGTCATTTGCAGAATGCCGACACCAGAACGAGTTAGTAATACCCAAGCTCTAGCTTGTCTAAACGCGATTGCAGAAGATGATTCGGGGGATAAAAGCGAAGGTGAAAATGTTTCTGAAGGCTTAGATCAGGGGTCGGAAAATTCAGACCAAGTTGGAGTTACATGGGAAGTGATTTTTTTAGATGGATTGGATTCAGATACTGATATTGATGACCTGGAGCAAACTGATTCTGCATCATGTCAAATTTCAGCTCTGGCAGTGGCAGCAATGATACAAGTATGAGCTTACTTCAAACACGTTGAAAAGTGAATTGGTTGCTAAGAACAGAACAAAATGGGAGCACATTAAATTTTCTACAGAATCGAGGGGAAGGCTACAAGGTCAGAACGTGCTAATAGAAAGCGAAATCGAACACGATATAACAATGGCATGTTAGATGATCCGCTTAGTGCGTTTGAGCTACTGGTCAATAATTCAATGCTTATCCATGTTCAACAATGTACAAAAGCTGAACCCCATAAAGTGAAAAACAATGACGACTAAAAACTACCACCAATTGAACTAAAAGCTTTTATTTCCTTTCTGTATGTGCGAAAAGTATAAAGTGGAAAGAACCGACCGATCCTTGAGTTTTGGAATAAAAACTGGGGAGTACCTTTTTTTCTAAAACTATGGGTAGAAATCGCTTTTGCGAAATCTTGAGGTTTCTTCGATTTGATATAAGGAGCACAAGACTATCTTGATTTCAAACGGATAAATTCGTTTTGATTTGTCCCATTTGGAACAGGTTTATTGAAAGTGTATTGTTTGCTACAAACCAGAACAAAATATTACAGTGAACAAACAATTATTCCCAACTAAAATCTGCTGCCGATTTATACAACATATGGCCACTAAACCAAACAAATTCGGTATCAAATTATGGCTAGCTATTGATGAGGAATTTAAATGTAGAACGTCATACCATATCTTAGCAAAGATGAACCCAGACCAGCTACACAAAAATTGTCTGAGAATGTGGTAATAAAGATAGTCGAGCCGTTCTTGGGCATAGGACAGTGGTTCTCAACCTGGGGGGAATTCCCCACCAGGGGGGAATTTTGTATTTTCGAGGGGAGAATTTTTTTAAATGTAATGGAACGTTTTAGAATTAACGGTAATAGTTTATAGACTATTTATATGAAGAACATTTCAAAAGTTTGATTCATTTTGGTAAATTTGACTTTCATGTATGCGATCGTATTGAGTAAATTGTTTTTTTGCTTTTCTGCATCATAATGGTTAATTGTTGCTTTTTGATTGATGATTTTCTATTAATTTTTTGATAATAGCTATGGTTTTTGTGTTACATAAAACTATTATTCTTGAACTTTTTTCATTTGTTAATACAATACTAATTGTCTTAGTATTGTAATATAGCTTAATCTAAAAAAGGAATGTCCAACTGCGCCCATTTAATTTTTTTATGCGGCCTACTGCTTACTCAAATTTTAGTTATATTTTCATAACTTTATCGAATTCGATGTCACTGCTGTCATAGTAATGTATAGGGAAAAAAAGTAAATAGATCAGTTGATTGCTTTGCGAAGTGAAGTCCTATAAAATGATCTATGAAAACTTTTCTGGGCGGAACTTATCATAAAGACATTGGCCCCTGTAGCATCATTTTGATTATTTATACAGTTTTGCGATTAAATCAATATTGAATGTGTTATTTCCAAACATTTTTTACAATATCAAGTGATAGTTAGTTAATGACTTTGGTGGTAGCAGCGAAAGCAACATTGAACCAATGCTGAGTGATTTGGAATAAGATTACAGTAGTAGCAGCAATACTGTTTTTGGTAAAAAAGGAAATCATTTAGATTTACTAGGAGGGTGGAAAGAGGATCAGATATTTTTAGAGATTCTAGCTCCAATCTAGGAATTTAACATACAGTCAGGGTCCAGGGTTGCATCGTTAGTCAAGGAAAGTGCCGCTCCTAGTTGGCGAAACTCAGCTGGCTGGAAGCCTGAAAGTATTGGTTGGTGGTCAATTGGAGTGGGACGCAAGCATCCAGTTACACTGCGCAAGGCGTCATACAGGACACTGTCTATTAAGCGATAAAGAGCGTTGCGGCACCAGATTGGTGTCTAGTACTCAGCTGTTAAGTAGACCATAAGTAAGGCAGCTATGCGCAGTGTTTTGGCTCCAGCACCCCAACCTGAGCCTGCAAGTTGCCTCAGCAGTTTGACGCGCTAATATAGTTTTTTGCTCCACGAGATGATGACGAAACATGAGCGATTTTTCACAAAATAAGTGGGGTTGTACAGAATGGTAAAACTCTAAAGGTTGTACAAAACATTTTAACTCTTATTGGGCCTCTTCGTTACTTAAATGAAAGGCTGCTGTCATCATCTAAGTGCGACTGAGTTTCAGCTTCCACGTCTAAAGATGCATAAAATGTTTAGTCATGTCTTGACTTAAAGTTTCCTCATAGGCCTTCCAGTTTCCAGTGGAGTGCAAAAATTCTAGAGCATTTGCATAGGTAAACTTTCTGGAAATTGTAGAGGGCAATGTAGACGTATATATAAAGAGGTTGAAAAGAAGGAGAGTCAAAACCGATCTCTGAGCAACGCTGTTTTTCAGGCAGCGAATCCAGCTTTGCTTGCTGTCACCAGTAGTAAGTATAAAAACTTCGGTTTCGGACAAGTTTCATGATTATTCTGACCATGTGCTTATCTGGCACAAGTCTCAAGCAGCTTGCATGTAAGGCCACGGTGCCGGACAGAATCATATGCTGCCGTCATATTGACAAATCGACAAAAAATCATGGATGTTTTCACTAAAAAATTATAGAATTTAGGTTAAATTGTAAGTACTGTACTTAGTTTCTCTTTTTTGCATGCTGATATAAACATACTAATTAGGCTACAAACTAAATTTCTGGTGGGGGGAATTTAGTTTTGAATATCGGTTAAAGGGGTCCATGAAATTATAAAGGTTGAGAACCACTGGCATAGGAGGAACGTCACAACTGACAATTTTTTAACTTCGACTCATCTTGCCATGAACTCTGGAAAAACAGATGTCACTTATCGGGACCCTGAACAAAATCCAAAAGCAAGTTCCTCCACTTGTAAAAGCTTTACAGCAGACAGATAATCCAGCAACTCTTGCAAACAAAAGCGTTAACAACCAAGCCACAACCTTGACAGTTTACAAGTGCGAAGAAAAGAAGAACGTTTGTATTCTTAGCACATTCCACACATCTGTTGTGGTCAATAAAACAAAAAGAAACCGGAAGCAGTTACATTCTACAATAAAACTAAATGTGGTGTTGATATTGCTGACCAGATGACGCGACAATACACCGTGAAGGCAGGTACACGGCGGTGACGAATGGTTGTCTTTTACAATAATTTGGACTTCGCTTGTATCAACGCCTATATGTTGTACAAGAAGAAAACTGAAGATGCTATCTCGAGAAGAAATTTTATGTTTCAGCTCGCCACTAAACTGAGAGAAGCACATATTCAAGGAAAGACAGCCCAACTAGTCGCAGTTTTGCTTCCACTTCTCAACAATTCTTATCAAAATTTGATCGTTGATGGAATTAGAAAGCGAAAGCAAAACCAAGCTAATGTAAACTGTGAACAAAACAGAACCGCAAAACTCTACTGTGGATGCCGTAGATCAGTTTGCGTAAAGTGTACAGGTTGTGTAAAAGTTGTGTATTTGTAGAGAGCTGCAATTTTCTTTGTTTTTGTATGATTTTGAACAGCTGCTTATGGTGTATGTAAACAGCAGCATGATGAAAAATAACCATTTGGTATTTTGAGCTTATTTTAAGGTAAATTGTTTTCATTTAGTTTCAGACTTGGTGTTTGTTGTAAATACAATAAAAACTTTAAGAAAATTTTAACCACGCAGCTAAAAAGTAGGTTGAAGGCCTTCAATGTAATTCGGAGATCAGGGCCTATGCACTATATTCCAGAACATGATATTAAAAAGAAGCCCACAACGCACTAAACTCACACCTATAAAGATTCAAATCATTACTAGGTATACTACAAAAGTTAAAAAAACTTTTAAGATAAAGTAAACCTAAATTATTGCGTACTTTTTTCTTTATAAGACAAACGGTCATTTTGACCGCTCGCAGTAATTCTAGGTAGGTCAAAAACGCGATAATTCTAGTGTTAAATCTGTCTCTGATTTCTCCAAGGAGTTTACAAGGCCAGGGCACAATGTCTCCCCTCCATAACTGAAAAAGTGAATGCGAAAAGCATGCAAAAAATGGAAAAAATGGGAAAAGCATGTGAAAAGCATACAAAAAAATGGCAGCAATAACATCTAACTAAACGTAACCATGACAAGAGATCTACTTGTTGCCCCACTAAAAATGCTTTGCCCAGGGACCTTGTTAAGAAATCATGACCCTGAGATTGGCAAAAAATTATAAAAACTAAATACCAACACCTATTTTCTTAATGATGGCCTGATTTTTGAGTCCACCACCACCAATAAATACCAAATTTTTTAGTCTGGTTGCAGTAACAAAAAGATTGTTTCATGGCAGAAACATACAAAGTAAATTTTTTGCTTTTATGAATTGTCATTTTGATTAAGTGCCGTTTCAATAAAATGTCATTTTTATCAAGTGTCGTTTCGATCAACTGTCGTCTCGATCAAGTGTCGCAGTACCTTTCAGTAGATACTTCATATGCTTCTTTGTATACCTAATATCTTTTGAGTAACTTTGCTATAAGTACAACAGTAACTTTTTTACTGTGAGCTATATCTTTTTTATGGCCATACACGTTATTTTACATATTTCCTTTTAGCGGTTTATAAATATTTGGCGTTTTAAAGCAAAGTTGAAGCTTCTCCCCCTGACCCTAACTAAACTTTGATTATCACAGTTTTAATTGGCAGAGCATTTTTAATTTCTGTTTGATTTTGCTTTTATTCACTTTCTTAGTATGGCAAAATCCATTTTTCTCTTTATGTTTAACCTAACAAGTAACATGCTGAATAGGTTTCTCTTGTCCTTTTTTATTCAAAAACCAATGCAATAAGAAAACTGTTTTTTTCTTACAGCTTTCTTCCTTTTTTTCATCTTTTCCTTTCAGTTAGAGGTAGCCACAGCTTATAATGTTTCTCCACAGCGTCCTGTTTTCAATGTCCTTTTCCCTCACACCAACTTCCCCCATATCTTCCTTCACTACATCTAGAAATCTTCACTTCGGCCTCCCTCTTTTCGTCTTTCTCGGTAACTTCATTTCCATCACCCTTCTTCCTAGATACTGTTGGTCTCTTATCGTGACATGTCCATACCACCTCATCAAGTCCTCCCTCAATTTCATTCCTAAACGTTCTGCCTTAACTGTACCCCTAATGTACTCGTTTCTAATCTTAGTTTTTCTAGTCACTCCCACAGCAAACCTTAACATTTTCATCTCTGCAACTTCCATCTCTTCTACTTGTTTCTTTGTAGCCGCCTCCGTCTCAAGTCCATACATCATTGCTGGTCTCACCACTGTACTGTACACATTTCCTTTTACTCTAGCTGGTAACCTCCTGTCACAGATTACTTCCGATACTTTTCTCCATCCGTTCCATTCTGCCTGCACTCTACTCTTTATCTCCCTCTTACAACTACCACTTTTTTGGACCATGGATCCCAAATGCTTAAATTGCTTTAGTCTTGACACTTTTGTGTCCTCCATATTTACTGTTTCATTGTCATTTTCTCCATTTACGCACAGATATTTGGTCTTTGACCAACTTACGTAAATCCCTCTTCTGTACAACGCATACCTCTAGCATTCTAGTCTCCGCTCTAACTTTTTCCTGGTCTCTTCACAAATCACGATATCATTAACGAACAACATTGTCCACGGTGATTCTCTCGTTACTTCGTCTGTTAGCCTATCCATAATCATTTTTTTACAGCTTATAGCTTCCATTTATAATTGAAGGCAGAAACGGATTGTTTTTTAGAATTCGATTTTTCGTTTCTAATTTTATTCCTGGTCTAATATATGTGTAGAAAAAACAGTTTTTGTTGTCGTCTGGTGTGCCACAAGGCTCCGTGCTAGCCTCAATTTTATCCACTCTCTACGTCAAACCTCTATTTCATATATTTAATAGTTATGGATTTAATTACCATTTTTATAACGATGATGTTTAATTTTACTTTACTTTTAGTCATAATAATAAACCCGAATCTAATAAATTAACTGATTGTTTGAATACTGTAGGCCAGTGGCTGTGTCTTAACAAATTAAAGCTTAATAATAATAATAAAACTGAATACATTTTTTTGAGTTTCAAACATAAAAATCTGTTAAAAATGTTCTTTATAACGCCATCATAAAATTTTATAATTCTGTGAATGCTTTTGGCGTTTTTTTTAGACTGTAACTTTTCTGTGTTTTTTTGAAATGTAACCTTTCCATGAACAATCAAATTAATAAAACTCTAATATTTTTTTCATATTGGTAATATTGATAAAATTTGTCAGTATATTGATAAAGAAAATTGTAAAATTTCGATAAATGCTCTTGCTACTTCTCATTTAGATCACTGCAATGCTCTGTATTATGGTCTGTTTGACTTTTCATTATCACGCTTGCAAGGAGTGCAAAATATTTTGCCAGGCTTTTCCTGCGCCCGCAAATCCATTTACATAACTTCCATTCTTTTGAAACTGCACTGATTACCTGTACGTTTTCGCCTCATGTTTAAAATTTTGTTACATGTACTCAAGATGGTAAATGATGTTTTGTCATCGTACCAGGATGATTTAATTTGTACACATATACCTTCTAGCTTTTTGCGTTTTTTTGATGCTAAGCTCTTTTTGTTTCTCTCACCTTTTCCAAATTTGGTAATCGTAGATTTAGCGTTTGTTGTCCTTTACCATGGAATAATTTGCCTATTCATTTAAAAATAGTTCAATCGCCCTCCACTTTAAAATGCTATTAAAAAACTTTGCACTTATGCTTTTGTCAGTTGATACTGTAATAGACTAAATTTAATGTCTCATAATTTTATTTTTTTAATTTCCTTTGTTGTGAAGTGACTTTGATCTAATTAATTTCTGTTGAAAGCGCTATATAAATGTGCATTATTATTAATATCATTTCCATCAATTGACAAGTGTTAATTAACAATAAACAATTGTGATTAATTTTTTTAATTTTAGGTATCAATGTAACAAGCAAAAACGAAAAAGCTAAAAACTGTAAGTGGTTTTAATACTGTTTAAATCGTGTAGGTGCTTTTTAAAGCTTATTTGATTCTTGTTGGTACACAGAACAAAAGTTTAGATATTAATTTAATGTTAGTTGTAAATACTGATATTGTTTTTATTTTCAAAAAAACTTACTTGGTAATTTTTTTTCAGTTGAAGAAGTTCGAAAACTCCTTCGATCAGATTTAGCAAAAAATTGCGTAATAGATGGTGTAAAGATTTTAAAAGACACCCCTTCTATCGAATATGTTCCACTTCAGATGGCTCATTACCAAGAAAACACAACAGCACCAGATAGTGACCATCAACACACTAAAGAAGAAATCTAAAGTTTATACAAAAAACACTTATAGGGCGATATCTTGCCTGAGAATTTCTTTAAGGAGTCCCGAGAGTTTGCAAAAGCATCTAACGGTTACAAAAGTTCTTTTACAGAGGAAGTCAAAAATTCATATTTAAGCAAACATGGTAATGTTGTAGGTGTCATTGGTCAGGCCGGTGTAGGAAAAACGACCCTCAGTAAGATCCTTCTTAGTCGTATTTTAAGTGAGAAAGAAAACTTATACAATGCAGATTACATTTTTTATGTAAAATTGCGAGATTTTCAAAATCAAAACAAAATAAAATTACTTAACTTTCTTTTCAAAAATATAACTTCTGACTGGATAAAAACAATTCAATCCCCCGAAAGCTTTTTAGATTCTCTTGTAAATTCTAATTCTGTTGTCATAATCTTAGACGGTTTGAATAAAATCAACAACACTCAATTTAAAGATCATTTTAATGACGACCTTGATATGTATGATGAGAATTCACCACTAAATTTTACTTTAGGACTTTTAAGTGGTCAAATTTTTCCCAAAGCCAAAAAAATTATAACTTCTAGACCAAGGCAGTTGTTAAATTTGAGCCCAAACTTTAAACCAATTTTTCTTGTCAGTATTGTCGGCATTGATAGTAAAGGCCAAAAGCAAATATGTGAGAATATTTGTAAAAATCACCAACAAACACAAGCAGTTTGGAATCATGTACAAAACCAACCCGAGCTTAACTCGTACTGCTATGTGCCTATTATGGGGATTCTTATTTTTCACACAATTTCTCAAATTTTCAAGTCCCACAAATTAGATCAAAAAACTCCAACAAGTATAACACAAGTATTAGCTTACAACTTTTATCTATTTATTTGCACTGATCACGTCCATAAAAATGACTCTGACCACATCCGTGGTCGCGACCGAACAAAAATCAAACTGGAGTTTTTGCCAAAACTATCAAAGCTAGCTTATGAGGGAATAGTATATAAAAAACTTTATTTTAGTGATGACGATTTTCAGGCAGTTGGTTTGAATGAAAATAATATTAGCACTTTTTTTACTACATTTCATGCTGATGACACAAGCAATCCAATAACAGTCGTACAAAAAATCACCAGAAAACTCTGTTATTTCAATCATTTGATTTGGCAAGAGTTTTTTGCGGCTATCCATATAATCTTTGAATTTAAAGAAACTTGTTCCTATATTAACCACCTCGATCTTAGCAGCAGCCAGTTTGAGATGGTTACCAAATTTTTGTTTGGATTGTGTAACAACCAGACTGTAGAAATCTTAAAAAATATAGATGATGACTACTGTTTTTCACCAGATCATCATGCAAGTTTTTTAAAAGAACAGCTACATTTACACTTAGAAAATATAGGCACATACTCTGACACTAAACATCTTTTTCGCTTTGCATCTTTGCTGTACGAGTTAAAAGATAAAACTCTAACTAGGGAATTTTCTAACCTTTTACCAAGTGATTTAGTTATTGAGGATGATGTATTTCCCAACGACGTTTTCCCATTATGTGAACTGATTCGAGCACGACAACTTGATTTGGAAATCTCTATCCGGAATTTTTTGTTCTACAAAAATTCACATTTACTGTTTTTTAAAGAAATGGGGTCAATCATTGCCGAATCGCTACATATCAAGGTAAAAATCTATTTTATTTTTATTGTAAGTTAATTAACCCAATAGAAATTTAAAAGTAAAAAACACTTTGACAAAATAAAATCTTCCATAAATGTTTAATTTAATACCAAAATATGTACTTAAGTTGATGTGAATTTATTGGTTTGTCTATTAATGCAAAAACATTAATATATAAACGATCAAAAACTACCAACATAAACATGCGATTAATAAAGTTAAGCTGAAAGGAGCTGAGTGAGTGGTCAAAATAGCCGACGCCATATTATCAGCGTTGACTTGATCTCAAAATTAGACAAACAAATGATTCCTTGCAATCGTCGTCATCGTCGTTTGGAAGGACATCCACTCCAGGTCAGACACAAACAGCACTACAACCGACGGTTTATCCTTTTACTACCACAGACTGCTGTATTACCTAGGTCGAATGCTGGCAGTGATGTTATTAAGTCAGCATCGAGTTACGTCATCCAAAACCGTCAGACCTCGTAATCTATATGGTACCCAATGTATGATGCACGCTATTAGAACGTGGTCTGCGGTTTGTTTAGCGGCGCCGTACTCGCAATTTGGTAAAGGAGCGAGACCGCATTTGTGCATGGATAAATGAAATTGCCCAACACCAGTTCCCAGGCGGTTGAGCTTAACCCAAGCTGTTGGCCCACCACCCAAACTCATCCCAACGGGCCTGGCACTGGTCCTGGGTATAAAAACATGGAGCCTGAAACTATTATCACAATACTCCGCGTTCCATTTATGATTTGTTTATTCAGAAGCGTGGATGCTAAGTCCGGCAAGGTTGTTTAATAGATTCCGCGGGGCTGGCACAAACGGGCGTCTAGATTTTAGTCTTTCTTGGCGAGCATCTGAGGACCCACTTAAAAGACCATACAAGATATGATCAGGGTCCAGAAATCTACGGTAAACCAATGAGAGTGTCGCTTCCAGTCGGCAAGCTCAGGTGGCTGGATGCCTGAAAGTATTAGTAAGTGGTCTGTTGGAGTGGGATGCAGGCATCCAGTGACTATGCGCAACGCGCCATTTAAGACACTGCCTACGAGGTGAGTGTGGGCTCTGCGACACCAGACTGGTGTGCAGTACTCAACTGTTAAGTATACAATAGACAGATCATTCCTTGCAATGATTTTATGTATCTGGATTTAGTTATAAAATAAAAATTAAAAACTTTTTATTTCCTTTTGCAATGACAAGACGGCTTTTGAATCAAAATAAAGATAAAATATTTATTTTATTCGAAAGTGAAAGGAAATCTTTACTTAATTTTTAAATATAAAACTGTCCTTTAAAAATGTCCTTTTGCGTTTCTAAATGGTTTGCCAGACCTTTGCTCAAAATGAATAAAAAGCGGCGTAACTTTGCTCGAAACAAATATCCGAGTACCCATTCACAATCATAAGAAAAATCTCATTCTTTCTAAAAAAACTATTTTGCTAGTTTTTTTGTTAAATGCACAATTTTATACGGCCCAATGCCTAATTTTTTCAAGAAACGCTTTATTTAAAACTTTTATTACAAATTAGACCAAACGCAATGTTAAGGTACCGCCAAGCTTTTGTATTACAATAAAATTACGGGTTTTTTGTCTTGAGCAGCTTCGCAAAGTATTAATGATAGTTGTTTGTGCTTTTAGTTTGCATATGTTGCATGTGTTACGGTCATGCTCCAAGTCAGTGTGGCCTAAATTCATTACTCTTGCAGGCCACTTTTTAAAATAATTAGAAGTTACGGACAGCAGTCAACTTAAAGTTGTTTGATATAAAATCAAAAAATTTTGTTTTGGAAATTGAAAGTAAAGTAAAAAGAAAAAAAATTTGAACTATGCGTTAAGACTTTCTTTAGATCTCGTTGAAATTTGAAAATGGAAACAAAATCGCAATCTTTCAACCCCGGTAAACAGCTCAGGTCATCCATAAATGAGAATCTAAGTTGAATTAATTCAAAGGTTTCCAATTCGTGGATCATTTTAAAACTAGAAAGACCTCGAAATATAAGAGGATAAACATATTAGACCAGAAACCACATAAAAATTTTTTAAAAATGACATTTTGAGTTCAAACATGACATTAATTGCGAAAGGAAAATGAAGACCAAAAATGGTCTTCAATTGACGTCTACACTGTACATAAAAAGTTCTTTTTGAGTTTCTAGACAGGAGCTTTTTTGGTCTTTATTGAACTTTCAAAATAAATTTATCAAATTGTCACAATAAGTAAGGACCGTTTTTTAAACTTTGGCTTGAAAATTTTTTGAAGGAAACAAGTCATTTGTGTAAATCTAAGACTTAAGAACCATCATAAATGTATACAAGTTGAAAACCTCTGTTTTATTAAAATTCAGGTATATCAAATGTCTTGTTTTTATTCTATGTTTTGTTTGCAAAACCCATATCCAAAAGCTATAAACTTTTAAGAAAATTTTTTAAACGAGTAAATTTATACATAAAAAATACGTTGGATTTTTATTTGTAAGAAAAATTTCAACATAGAAATGGCCTGTAACTTCAAATGCAAACATTCTACAAACAGTTTTTTGTTTTTAAGTTGTTCCTTGTTTTTTTATTGTTTTTTGATAATATACTTCAAAGGCCGGACTTTAGAAACCCGGTCGTTGAGAAGAACAAGACTAAATTTCTTCTTCTTTCAAAAGCTACCTGTCGAAGTTTAGTTATAATAAGTTATCTTGTTTTTTTTTATGAAAAAGCAGTTATTCTGATATGTAGCGTTTGTAAAATTGCAAACAAGAAGTCTAATGTTTACACTGGAGACAACTTTTTGTAATTCTTCTCGGCGGCAGTGATGTTGCTGTTGAGTACAATTGTTGAAAATAAAATGTGCTTGATACAAAAATATTTCTGAAAAAGTCTATGATATTAATGCTAGTATTAGCTATTGCCTTAAAAATGTAAAATAGACCTATAAAGTTTTACAGTGGCCGTAAATGCAATGTTTACACAATAAATTTTCAACAGTAGTTTTTCGCATCTGTACAATGGCTTCTGGTACACTTTTTGCAGCCTTCATCAACTTACAAAACCGCTTGCCTTAAGATTTTCAAATTAGTAGCAATTTTGGTTACAGAAACACCGTGTTCTCCTTTAGTTAAAAGCCTGAGATCTCTGATCTCAGATAACTTTATTTTTTTCATTATTATCCACTCAAAAACAAACTGTAGCCGCACAAAACATCACACAATTTTACTTTTCAAGTGCTGAAAAAATGTCAACTCTGACAACCATGTGGTTTCACAACAGTGACACAACTGGTAAGGTGTATGTCTATCTACAGACCAGCAATCAATCAAAAATATGCGAGAGAACAAAAGAAAAAAACGTTGCGCAAAATCTGGTATTTTTTTGCATAAGTGATATATGTATTTCAATTTTGTCCACTTCTATTTGCGGCCACAGTTTTCTAAAGTTACATATAACAAAAATTTTATAAGATTTTTTATTTAATTTTGTACTGCTGTAATTTGGAGTTATGAAAGCAACATGACACAAAGAAGAATGATGGCTGCTCAAATTTCTGATCCGACAATTTCTTGGGGCGTAGATGACAACTTTTTGAGTAATGAATATAGGACAGTTTTGCAGTTATTATCTTCTAATTCTGGCCCAGATGGTAGGTGCTTTCACGCAGCCTGGGCCGTGAGTAAGTCTGCTCATTGATTTTAAAATGACAGACCGAAACCGAACCTACCAAAACGGAAGGGTATCCACCCATTACGATGTTCAGTGTGGGTCTGCTAATCGGCAAACATCCTTTTCAGGACGGGGCAATGTCAGGATAAAACTGCCCTTTTCAGGGCACATTGCCAACAAGTTCCGAAGACCCACTATTCTTCAGCTGAACATCGAAGGCCTCACTGCAAGCAAGATGAACGTTCTTCATCACCTCGCTATGCAGTCTGAGGCACTCGTCATCCTACTGCAGGAGACCCACTGCACTGATGCAGAGAAGTTGGTGCTACCACACTACCAACTAGCTGGGTCTTCTTTAAGCAGGAAGCATGGCCTTGCCACGTTTGTTCACGAGCGACTGAGATACACGCTTTTGGACCAATCTCCACCGACATCGGAGATCGAGTGGTTGTGTGTGGACGTTGATGGCTATAAAATAGTCAACGTCTACAAACCACCACCAACGCGATTGCGAACCCTGGATCTCCCAGTGTTTCCTCACCCCTGTCTGTACGCTGGCGATTTTAACTGTCGTCATGCTGACTGGGGTTATGATGACAACAGTTTTTTAATGTATCGAAGTAAACATTTGAATTAATTGTTGTTCTTTTGGACATGAAGTCTACCAGTATCACACCAACACTATCCCAGAACACAGTCAGCATCCGTTTTCCTGCAGACTGCTGAGATTTGAACTTCTTCAAGCGTGTTGAGGTGGGATGGTGCCATTCCATTGATGCTCTCTTTGTCTTTGGTTCGAAGTGGTGAACCCAATCTCATCTCCAGTTACTATTTGCTGCAAAAACGTCTTGTCAGTAAGGCAATATTCGAAAAGTTTAAAACAAGCTTCTCGGCGGGACTGTTCATGAGCCTCTGTGAACTGCTTTGGGACCCAACTTGCACACACTTTTGAATACCCCAGGGTATCCACAATCTTTACAGCACTCCCTGCACATACCCCAATGACTCAGCAAGCTCATTAATAGTGATGCTTTCTAAATCAAAGAATCTGCCTGATTAATGTTAGCACAACCGTGAGCAGAAGATGGCCTACCACTTCTTGGCCTATTGCAAAAATCGCTTTCAGCAGGTTCTTCCTGTCCATTATTGACTTGCTTCACCCATCTCGTCACTGTGCTGTAGTCTATCGCACCGTCACCATACACTTGCTTTAGCCCTCTGCTTATGTTCTGAGCTGTTTCTCCCTCCGACAGTAGAAATTCAATAACAAATCTTTGTTTCTGCCGAGATTACTTTGGGGAAACCATACCAGTTTTACCTTCTAACAAAGAAGACATAGATGGATTGCTAAAAATTAGAATTGCAGATTGCAGTAATTCAAATCCTTATTTTTTTACAAAATCTGTAAACCTTAGTTACCAATCTATAACCTGTAAAAAAAATCAGATGTTAGTTAAATGAATGCTGCAAGAAATGAAACCAGTGCATTACTTTCTGAACGCCCTTCGTTTATTAAATTTTTAACAAAATAAGTGATTGACTCTATACCACAATTGGTTATAAAGTTTTGTTTTTAAGAACGTTACTAGAAACGCTTTGATATCAAGTATCAAATACCCATGGCCATATATGTGGAAATTTATACAACTGCTTAATCAGTAATTTCATTATTTCGCTTATTTGCACTATTATAATAATGTTGTCTTATTGAAGAATGCAACAACCTATAGTAGATGCGAACCATCAACTAAGTATTTTGTTTGTAGTTTTTAGATTAGTCCATATAAAATATTAATCGACTCGAGAAAATTTTCAAAATCACATTTTCTCAGTAAGTTGTTAAATAAATTTTGTAAATCAAAAAGTTTTATTTGATTTCAAACTAAATCTGATTTATTTTGTTATTCAGCTTTAGTACAATAACTTTGTTTAAGTCAAAATCCATTGATTGTTTTACAGATAAAAGAAATACATTTATTTTTTAAAGTTCTCGATCGTGATTGGTGCCAGTTCATTGCCAAAAGCATAAGCAATGATGGGAAACTATCACTTAATGAATGCCAAATCACAAAACCTGGATATGAAGCATTTAGTGTTGAACTTGGAGACAAACAGGTAATAAAGCTCTGAGAAATTTTAAAAATCTATTCATAGATGTCAACTATTTTGAAACTCTATTAATGTGTATAAGGACTTTTTCAATAAAATTATTTTGTTTTGTTTTTACAAGGCCTTGTTTGTTTCTCAATAAACCTCAATTGTTATTCATAAGCATTTTAAAAAGTCATTTTCGGTCTTCATATAATGTGTTATGATTTATTAAATGGTTAAAACATTAAACAAACGTTCTAAAAACAAAAGGATTTTATTTTATTTAAGATTATCTATCACTTTTGAGTAATTTAACAAATAATTAGAATACTTTAGTTATACCATACTATGTGGTAGACGGGTTAAGAGCGTGTGATAAAGAGTGAACGTAATTGACTTGATGGCGTTTGAAGCCAACTCGCGCTATTCTGTTGTGTTTTCGGAAAAACATTACAACATAGTATAGTAAATGCAACAACATATACTAAATGTGATCCATCAACTAAGTATTTTATTTGTAGTATTTGAGTTGTTTTTTTTTTTTTAAATATTAATCGACTTAGAAACTTTTCCAAATCATAATTTCTCAGTAAGTGTTCAAATAAATTTTGTAAATAGAAAAGTTATTTGTTATTCAACTGTAATACATTGAGTTTGTTTTAATCAAAACCCATTGATTGTTTTACAGATTAGAGAAATATATCTGTGTTCTATTGTTCTCGATCGTGATTGGTGTCAGTTCATTGCAAAAAGCATAAGCAATGATGGTATTTTAAGACTTTTAGGATGCAAAATGACAAATTTTAAACATGAACAATTTAGTGTTGAACTTGGAGACAAACAGGTAATAAAAGCCTGAAAAATGTTTTAAAAAGTATTCATAAGTGATAATTATTTTAAAAGTCCACTAATGTATGAAGACATTTTCAATAGAATTATTTTGTTTTGTTTTTAAAAGACCTTGCTTAATTTGGAGTAAAACTTGACTATTATTCATAAGCATAGTTTAACGCCTCTTTTAGTCTTTATATAATGTGTTATAATTTATTAATAGTTAAAAGCATTAAACAAACGTCGTAAAATGGAAAGAGTCTTGTTTAATGTACGATCATTATTTTGGGTAATTTAACAAATAATTAAAATATTGTTGTCAAGCAAAGTGGTTAAGGGTTTAAGAGCATGTAATAGAGAGTGAATGAAATTGAAACGATGGCGTTCGAAGCCAACTCGCGCCATTCTGTTGTGTTATCAAAAAAGCATTTTATGAAACTTGCACCAGTTGGCAGTTTCAACAAACAGCTCGAAATTTTGGTCATATTTTGAAAAAACTAAATAAATAAAAAAACAAAATAAAACGTTTCAAACAGAAAGCAATAACTTGGCATTTCAGCAAGCAAATCGAAATAATTCCTTGATAGTTGTTCTATCTCTAGTGCCTCTAACGCTTTCTTGTGTCTATAAGAAAACATATAAAATTTTTTAACAAATTTAGTGATTGAAACTACACCGAAACCTGTTATAAATTTTCGTTTTCCAACACACATCTAGAAACGCTTTGATATCAAGTCAAACAGACAAATTTATATGTGGAAATTTAAACAGTTGCTCGATCAATGATTGCATTATGTCGCTTACTCATACAGTAGAACAGTGTAGTGATATTGAAGAACGCAGCAACCTATTGTAAATGTGATCCATCGACTAAGTATTTTGTTTGTACTTTTCAAGTTATTTATTTTTAAAATATTGATCGATTAGAAACTTTTCAAAATAACAATTTCTCAGTAAGCGTTCAAATAAACTTTGTTAGTCGAAAATTTCTATTTCATTTCAAACTAAATCTGAGTTATTTGCTTATTCAGCTGTAGTACATAAACTTTTTTTAATTAAAACCCATTGATTGTTTTAAAGATAAAAGAAATACACTTATTCTTTAATGTTTTCAATCATGATTGGTGTCAGTTCATTGCCAAAAGCATAAGCAATGATGGAAAACTAACACTTAATGAATGCAAAATCACCAAATCTGGATATAAAGCATTTAGTGTTGCACTTGGAGACAAACAGGTAATAAAAGCCTGAAAACTGTTTAAAAAACTGTTCATAAGTGGTAACTATTTTAAAACTCTACTAATTTATGAGGATTTTTTTCATAAATTACTTTGTCTTGTTTTTACAATGCCTTGTTTATTTCTCAATAAAACTCACTTGTTATTCAATAGCATTCTAAAAAGTCATTTTCAGTCTTTACATATTGTGTCATGATTTATAAATAGTTAAAACATTAAACAAACGTCCTAAAATGGAAAGAGTTTTATTTCATTGAAGATTATTACTTTAATATTTAAAATATTGCTGCCATACAATGTGGTTGAGGGGTTAAAAGCGTGTGATAAAGAGTAATGGTAATCAAAACAATGGCGTTCAAAACCAACTCGCGCGATTCCGTTGTGTCTTCAGAAAAACACTTTACGAAACTTGCCTCTGGTTGGCAGTTTCAACAAGCAGCTCGAATATTCAGTCAAATTTTGAAAAAAACAAAAAACTAAAAATAAAATAATACATTTCAACCAGGCAACAATAACTTCGCATTTCAGGAAGCAAATCGGTATAATTGCTGGACAGTTGCTTCATGCATAGTACCTACAACGCTTTCTTATTTGTCAGGAAGAAAATATATTCAATTTTTAACAACATAAGTTAATGAAACTACAGTATACCGAAACGGTCATAAAGTTTAGTTTTCAAAACACTGCTAGAAACGCTTTGATATCAAGTCGAACATACAGATTCTTATGTGGAAAGTTAAACAGTATATGTGCTTGACCACTGATTGCAATATGTCGCTTACGCGCACAAGTTTAATGTAATGTCATCAAACTGAAAGGCGCAACAACATATAGTGAATGTGACCCATCAACTAAGTATTTTAATTTTAGTCTTTAAATATGATTTTAAAAAAACTATTTCTTTTTAAAATATTAATCGACTTAGAAACTTTCAAAATCACAGTTTCTCAGTAAGTGTTCAAGTAAATAAATTGTAAGTTAAAAATTTTCATTTGATTTCAAACTAAATCTGATTTATTTGATTATTCAGCTTTAGTGCAATGAGCTTGTTTTAATCAAAAGCCAATGATTGTTTTACAGATTAAAGAAATACACTTATTTTTTAATGTTCTTGATCGTGATTGGTGTCAGTTCATTGCCAAAAGCATAAGCAAAAACGGGAGACTAACTCTTGATGAATGCAAAATCACAAAATCTGGATATGAAGCATTTAGTGTTGAACTTGGAGAGAAACAGGTAATAAAGGTCTGAGAAATGTTTAAAAAACTATTTTTAAGTGATAATCATTTTGAAACTCTACTAATGCATGAGGATTTTTTCAATAAAATTATTTTGTTTTGTTTTTACAATGCCTTGTTTGTTTTGGAGTAAAACTTGGTTATTATTCATAAGCATTCAAAAACGTGTTTTTCAATTTTGACATAATTTGTTATGATTTATTAAGAGTTAAAAGCAATAAACAAACGTCGCAAAATGGAAAAGTTTTTATTTGATTTAAGATTATTACTTTTCAGTAATTTAACAATTAATTAGAATACTGTAGTTATGCCATGCAATGTGGTCAACAACCTAAAAGCGTGTGATAAAGATTGAATGTAATCGACTTGATGGTGTTCGAAGCCAAATCGCGCTATTCTGTTGTGTTTTCGGAAAAACACTTTACGAAACTTGTCTCCGGTTGGCGATTTCAACAAACAGCTCAAAATTCCGGTCATATTAAAAAAAAAAAACAAAATGAAATATTTCAACCAGACAACAATAACTTATCATTTCAGGAAGCAAATCGGTATATTGCTTGACAGTTGCTTTAGGTATATTGCCTCCGACGCTTTCTTGTGTATCAGAAGGAAATCACATAAAAATTTTTAACAAAATAAGTGATTGAAACTATGTACACCAAAACTGGTTATAAAGTTTCGTTTTCAAGAACACTATTAGAAACGGTCTGATATCAAGTCCAACATACAGATTCATATGTGGAAATTTAAACATCTACTTAAACAGTGACTGCATTATGTCGTTTACTCGCACAAATATAATAATGTTGTCATATTAAATAATGCAACAACCTATAGTGAATGTAATCCATCAACTAAGTTATTTTTTTGTAGTATATGAGTTGTTTTCTTTTAAAATATTGATCGACTTAGAAACTTTTCAAAATAACAATTTCTCAGTAAGTGTTTGAATATTTTTTTAAGTCGAAAATTTTTATTGTAATTTTAAACTAAATCTAAGTTATTTAGTTATTCAGCTTTAGTGCAATATGCTTGTAAGATGCACAGTTCATTTACCCCTTATGAAAAATTAAAGACTACTTTTGATTTATACCAGGGCTTCTTAAACTATAGGTTGCGACCCCAAATGATGTCGTTTAGCGAAATCTTGGGTGGCAAGATTTTAATGTAAAATATTTAAATAGATGAATTTATAAAATCTAGATGTGCATTTAAACAAATGTTTGAATGTGACTGCACTAAAAAATGGTTGTGAATTTGGAATTTGTGCCAGTGTAGTTGGTTATCTTTGTTGCATCGCGACGCGATAGTGAACATTGAAAGAATAATACTATTTTTATATTGATTCTGTAATTAAAACATTCAGTCCTAAACACGGAGATTTCCAAGATTACGCTGTAAATGTGGCGCTAAAAAAATTCCGAGCACATGTTACAGAATGAATTTTGATCCGTAAAGCTCCGTCACTGGAGCTAAATTGGTTCAGTCAGACTAAATGATTAACAGTTTATAGTTTTAGCCACCCTATATTTTAATTTATTACAAAATTTAGTGGCTATCTTCAGCCTACAGTAACAATCTACTGCGTAGTTGCAGTATACTGTATTTGCAACTTGTTGAAACAGTATCAAACCCGAGCTCGAGTAGCGAAAAGTAAGATGAAGTAACCATTGGTTTTGATCTATGGTGTCATAGACAATTAATATTTTGATTTTAACTGTAACTTTACAGTTTAAACCGTTGTGAAAGTGTTACAATTCCTTGTATGTGGTAAAAAATTGAATTAGTTATGCAGTGAAATTCAAGCACATCCTGTCATTAACAAAAGATTTTTTCTTTAATTTTTGTATACTTAACCAGTAAATATATTATAAAATTATAAAAAATGTAATCTTACAACTTTTTGTGCAATTTTTAATTTTACATTTTTCTATGTTTCTATACAATTTTTAAAACTATAGTTTTTCATAAGTATGTACGTACATTGTTTCCTAATCAACAAATTATCACAAAATATTTACATATATTTTGTTAATATTTAATGGGGGTTGAGAAAAAACTCACAATTATAAACAAAGTCGTGAATAAAAAAAGTTTAAGAAGCCGTAGTTTTTGCCATAACGAATTTAGGAAAAGCTTTTAATTTTTGACGAATGTGGAGGTAATGAGTTTGGAGAAGTAAAACTTTCGATATTTTTGATGTTTTGTGAAGAGATTTCATCTTGTCCAATAGTCGAGTTACAATCGTTGTTTGACGTTTCATATCTTTTGACCTCGTTAGATAATGACTATCTAAGATTTAAAAGGCCAGAATGAAATTATAAAAACTAGATCTAAGACTTGAAACGAGATGAAAATCTTACTACGATTCCGACTTGACTATTGCACTGAATGCAATCGTTTTACTAAGAAACGATTGTTAGGGTTAATAGGCAATCAAGTTCATCATCTGCAGTAATTTCTTGTTGTTGAGAAGTCAATAAAAAAGCTATTATTTCTCGACCGTTCGAACAACGCACCTACGCAACCTAACAACGCATCTGCTCTGAAATTATCTCCATCTTGATCACAAGAGGGTCAGACTTGGCGATACACCCGAAGCGCTTAAAAAAGATTTTTTATCTTGACACCATTTACGATGAAAACTGACATTCCATTGGTAAAACAATACTGAAATATTTGAAAAACTGTCATGAGGGGTGGCATTTGTTACCGTTCACAAAAGTGATCTTATTGAAATGCAGTGATTCTGCTAATACCGACTTCATGGCAAAAAAGACAGATTGTACAATTTTACTACAAGTTGAATTGGTTTCCATGCAATCTGCTCTGTCTTTTCAGTTTTTGTCTATTTCCTGAAGGATATTCCTTGACTCGTTGAGTGTTTTAAACTTACAAGAAAGAAAAACTGGGGACATTTTTAGAATACAAAAATGACGGTCTAGCACATAGAGTAAAAATTCGATCAAAAAATTGGGTTGCTGTTTAGGTGGTCATGTATTTATCTAGGAAAGTGAAAAGGAAAACGAGAGTAATTGTCGACAACAATTAATAAATATTTGTTTGCAAAAGAGGAGGAAAAAACCCTCAGAAATCAATACTTTATTTTTCCAATGGTTGAGTAGGTTTAACCCTTATCAGCACTTCTGAAATCACACCGCTTGTCGCACTACTGTCCACATTTTGTGGACATCTGTTATTAAAGAATGATTTTTAGCAAAATCTCATAACATTTGTTTGCAAGTGGTATATTAGAACGAAGAACACAAAAAGACAAACATCTCGCTTAGTTGGCTGATCGAATCAACGACTAACGAAAAAACCAGTCATACACATAGACGCCCATATATTCGCTCACACAAACCACATTTGCAAGAGTTAGAAATTTTTCGATGTTGCGGGCGTACTCCTTTCCCACAATTATCACAACGTGATCTTGTATGCTTCTTGCAAACTCTGCATCTTGTTTGATGGCTGGATGTGGGACCGGGGCGAATGCTGGATTCAAATGGTATAGAAAAGCCCACCTGGGCAGCTGCATCTCTAACAGTGTGCTTTTGATTTGGAAGTCTCAGACGAGCCTCAACAGCAGGTGTTGCTAGTTGAAATGTAAAGTGTTTCAAAAATGCTTTTTTTGATTTGAAATATCTCCCAGATTTTTTTAGCAAGATATACGAATTGTTAGCTGCAGCGTCAAGCATGTTGTAAAAGAACAACAGTGGACAACTAACTGTTTTTATGCGACACGAAAACTCCTCTAAATTTTCGTCAAACATATCAACGCCACCTTTCCTTTGGTTGTAATCCAAAATCATAAGCGGCTTTTTGCATTCGTCAGCTGTAACCGAACTACTGTATTTGTATGTGTTGAGCTCAACAGCACAACTGGTTTTTATTTCTTTTAGCTTGGTATGCAACTAAGCACACACCGTCATCATGATTGTATAGAAACGTGGATGAGTACAACACCATTCTGTTGTTTAAGGAATGTGAAATTTCTCTGCGATGATTTCTTATTGTTCCGAATATAGTTAAACTTTTTTCCAGCAGTAGTTTTGCAAGATTATTATTGGTAAAAAAGTTATCTGTGCAAACATCTCTTCCAGTTCCATAATAGGATTCCAGCAATCTAAGCATAATATCTTGACCTAAATTTCGATGAACCTGATCTCCTTTCTTTCCACCGTAAGCGATTGCGTTCAGAGCAGTGCCAGTGCTGGATTCGGTGGATTCGCATTCCCAGAAAATTTTTAGTTCATACTTTCTTGGTTTTGATGACATGTAAGTTCTACCTGAAATTTGGCCTTTATACCCCACCAACTCTTCATTCACGGTTATGCAATCATCTGGAACATACACAAGCTGAATAGTTCCAAGAAATAAGCCCCATATTTCTGAAATAGCAGCAAACTTGTCGTTTATTTTTCTTTGCTCCCGTCTGTGCCAATTATCAAACCTTACACATCTTAGGAAGCATTTGAAGCGATTCAAAAACATAACTGCCCTGTAAAAAGGTTTGCTGTCTCCGACGTCCCATAAGTTTTGCAACTCCGTGAAATTGTTCCTATCACTGCCTGCCCGCAAGATAACTGCTAATGCAGCTTTGAATTCCTCCATTGAAAAGTGGTGTTAATTTTGAGGAGTAGATAGTGTACGTCGAGCCTCCTTACATTTTCTATTAGTGTACTTGAGAACAGTTCGCATTATTTCTTCTGTGACCATATGTTCAAAGCTTTTGCATTCAGTTTGTGGGGTGGCAATAGCTCGGGGCGTTTGTGTAAGGGTGTTTCGACGTCGTCTTTAATTCGGAGTCTCTTGGGTTGTATACGAAATGCCGCTTCTGCTCGGTGTGCAGTCAAAAAGACGGTCCTCTTCATCACTTTGATCGGCATTTAGATTTTCATCACTTAAGGCTCCATCATCATAGTCTGTGTCATTGTCATCTATCTCTTTAAATACTTCGACATCTCCTTCATCATCAACAGCAATTTTCTCGTCATTCTCTCTATCTTCTACCGGGATAAACTCTTCGGCGACTTCATTATTATCATCATAATCATCAATGCTCAGCTCGTCTACAAATCCAAGTTGACTGCAAGCTTCACGTAACATAAGTCGCCTATACTCATGATTAGCCTACATTTATTCTATTTCTTGGCATGCAAGCTGCTCACAAATAAATAAAGTCAGATATATACAGTACAGAAAAGTTTATCCTAATAAACGCTTATGAAAGCTTCAACATAAAATGCAAAGTATGTTTTTGCTGGTCCCTGGCACCGTACTACTACTTGCAGTTTGTTTTGGTAAGAACTGCTAGATATGATATTTTATAAACTCACTCTATCTCTTTCAGACTTTCAAGGTAAACAATCTTCACTTTTTGATGATATAGCTAACTGTCGAGCAACTAAAAGAGTTAATACAATTGCTGTGCTGTAGAGCTTATACTGCTTAGGCTAAACACACACGTCCTTAGTAGACACATAACTGTAAAAACTTACTTTTATCTTCTACCACTAGCAAATCAAGTAATATTATGATGTAACAGTAATGTTATGCTACTCCTTTTTACAAGCAACGTGGCGCGTCTGAAATTCCTGTGAAAATTTCGAGAAACAGTTGCCAGCTGTCTTTCCATTGCGAGATTAAACTAGTTTTCACACGAATGCATTTTAGAACAAAGCACAAGTACAACGGAATGAATAGGCGACCAGCGGTTTTTAGTTTTGATACGTTTACAAGGCAAGATTCCTTTGTCCACAAACTGTGGAAAGTAGTGCAACAACGTATGCCTTTTCAATAAAATAAAAAATAAAAGTCATTTTTCAATTTTTCATTTTTTTCCGTAAAGCACATTTATAAATCTTCATCATAGTCGAAAAGAAGCTCCTATGGATTATTTGTTTAAGAACAGCAATACAACATGCGACCCGTGTTGACAAAATGTTAACAGTAGTGCCGATAAGAGTTAATTAAGATTGTAAATTCCCTAACGAAAAAAGACAGGTTTTACTTCTGCATATACTTTGCACAAAGATACAACTTGTTTGACAAGGCTGGTTGAAAACTACAAATTTTTTCGTAGGAAATAAACCTTTTGTGAGACTTTCGGGTGAAAAGGCTTTTCGTGCAATTTTAAAGACAATTTTCGAATTTGTAGCACACTTGCTGCTCTCTTGAACATGTCAGATCCAACGTTTTGCTCTCCCGGACAATATTGTATCATATACTGTACATAAAAGAAGCCAGTTTCATACCCCACTGTTGAACCTTGTCGCTCTTAATTTTAGTACGGCGCCGATTGTCAAACATAAAGGACACTGATTGTTAATCTTTGACCAAAGTAAACGTAATCAAAGTAAAATCAACAAATGGGACCATTTTCTACGAGCTTTGATTATCGCCTTTCTCAAAAATAGAATAGTGCCGCTCTTTTCCTTGAAGAGTTCCAGACATGAATGCAATTGGGCGGCCTCTTTGGTTTAAAAAAGCTGAAACAATTATGACAGATGCATCACATTTGACGATAAACAGCAGAGACTCATCAGTTGATTGCAACGCGGTCTTAGTCAATTCGATTTTCAACAATTCAGATTTTAAAGCACTATTGATCGAAGAAAAATTTTATGCTCAGCACTCGACAGAGCGCTTTAAGTTATCAGGCGGCGGTAAGTTTAACAGCGGTTTCATACGTTAGGGATAGGCTTAATGCGTTTGTTTCCAAAAACGTATACAAGAATTTTAATATCAGAAATTGAGCTAACGGTTTTGTAATCGTTTGACATTAAGTTTCGGCGAAACATTGGATCACGCTTTTATATTGCGATCAAATTCAAGTTGAGTGAAACCATCTGTCCGACATTGTCTATGTACGCATACTTATGACTTTAACTTTCTTTTTTTTATTGAGTAGAAAAAAAATTGTTGAAAAGCAGCCACTCCATTTATGATGCCATAAGGTATTCGTGTGAATTCATAAAAATTACCGCTTCAAAACCGGTCTATTTACGCTTAGAGTTCGATTTGATGGTAAGCACTACGCAGATTTAAAGTAGAAAACACAGAATATTGAGAAAGTTTATTAATCATATCGTCGATTTGAAAGAGTGTAAATATTAATAGTTTGCGAGTAGCCTATGAATAAACGTTTTCGTTGCCGATTGAAAGAATTTTTAACAAAACTACCCCTATACGCCAAAGCAAAGAGCTCGACCGAATAATTTTTGCTTCTCACCATTTATCAATCGTTTTCAAAATAAATTCTTGGATTTCGTGATTAAATTTGCGGCAATTGATTTTGCTTCTGATGTTAAATTTGAGAAAAGAAATTCAACATCAGTAGAAGTAAATTGACCGGATTCACTTGTACCATGGACAGATAATCGTCCAATCGGCAGTTCAAAACCCACGCTCCTCTTTTTCAACAAATTCACACTCTCGCATTTGACACTATTTTGCCGTCTTCACGTATAATCAGATCGAAGACCTTAAAATTTTGTGCTAATAACCTAAGAAATTAAGCGACGTAAAAATTTCTGAAACAAGCACGATGACAAACAGGACCCTGTTACCCTTGAAAGAAGAGATGTGGCAATTGGACGTCCACAACCTTGCTGTTGCTTTGTTTCACATGTTCTCGAACAAGTTTCCAAATTGTAAAAGTAAATATCGCTTGACCTGAAAACCCAGCATTTGTAGACAAATTTGATCAGCTTTCTGCAAATGAAGCTTAGTAAAATATGATTTTATTTGTTTATCAATTTCCAAGTTTCTTGTAAACATTCAAGAATTTTTTGCTCAAAAACTTGTGTCCTCCAAACAACCCCACCTTTTCAACACTCATAAAAAGTTTTTTTAATAGATTAACAGAAAAACAAATATAGTTTTTCTTGTATTATTGTTTTTATTGATTAAGTTCTTTCATAAGCATTAATGATGTTGTTGCTGCAATCAAACAGTCCGTTGCGCACACGTTAAACTAATTTCGACAGCTGCACTCCCGTTTGGGAGACCATTGCTCTTCTAAAAAAGCACCGCGCTGCTAGGCAACTAAAAATTGTTTACATTTTTTAAAAATTGAATGAAAGAAAATAGTACACTAAGAAGTAACATTAAAGTTACTGTTAGATGCATTTTTGATAACGGTCATTAATGGGTTAAATTTATTAGATAAAGTGATTTTTGATAAACTTTTGTGACATTAAGTAATTGATTCTGTATTTACAAAAAATACTTCAATTTTTTTAAATATTAAAAAATCAAAGTTATTTGATAACTGTACCAAAACTACGTAATATTTAATTAAATTACCTTTTTTAACTTAAAAAAGTAATATTTAAAATGTTTATACACATAAAACACAATCCTTTTTTGCGCTTTCGAGGACTATTTTATATTTTAATTACACTTTCAGCGTAACTAAGTCAAATATACACTTTTAATGCATCTCCAAACTTGAAGATTTTAGTTAATTTATTTAAAGACGATAGCAGCAACCTTTAATTTAAGCAACCGAAAGGCCAAACGTGAGCTCAACGTTTGCTAATCTGCCAATTCCGACTTATCTTGAAGTAAAACTAGATAGATGGTTCACGTTCCGTCACTATTTTGTAGAATTTTCCAAAAAAACAATTTTTGTGCGTCGCAATGTTTAGGCAACTCGTTCTTAGGATAGGGTTAATTGTCAAAACATTGCGAACAGCTTGACCTATCTCGGCTCACTCAATAATTGAGTAGTGCACGCTGGTTTGGTGTCGCAGCCCACCCACTTGCTTCATAGACAGTGCTTTGAATGACACTTTGCAAATTGTCTCTAGATGCCTGCGTCCCACTTCCACAAACCACCACCAAAGACCGTTAATGTCTTTTATTGTCCTAAATAAATTCAACTAAATGAGGTTTGGTCAGAAGTAGAAAACAAAAATTTGCTAGTCTTATTGTACCGAATAAAATCAAGTTTGTTTTTTCACCTCTTTTTCAAAGGACAAGCACGTTTGTCAGTGGTGATCTTGTCACTTAGATGTGTCTGCTAGGATTCATTGCAACCTATTTTTCTATGAATTGCGAGATTTATAAACTGTTCTTGGACTTTTTTAACACTTACTAGGACATATATAGAGCATCAAATGACACCCAGAGTTTTAAAATATACTTAGTGTGTTTACCAGGCATGTACTGAATGAATGGCGTTTTTTGTCAGAAATCATACACTCATTTTGTACTTATAATTTTAGACTATTTGTAATTTAAGTAAATGCATTTCCATAGCAATGTGAACTTACAATAAAACAAATCTGTTACGTTACTCTGTCGTTTTACAAAATTATAAAAAGTACTTTTGTAAGAGTTTCGAGATACTGAAAAAATGCAAACTTTTTTGTAAACATGATAATTGATTGCCATATTTGGAAATAAATGATTAAACCACGCATTATTACGTAACACCGAATGCTAAGCATAAAGGCCCGTTTCCACTACGAGCGTGGAAAAGAGCATTCTTTGTCTCTTTTATTGATCTTCGATTGAAGCGAGCGGTTAAAATTGAAGCGAGCGCAAAAAAGAAACAATAAAACAAACAAAGAATGCTCTTTTCCACGCTCGTAGTGGAAACGGGCCTTAACAGTTCACATTGTTTCGTAAAAAATTGTTTAGTTTGCCACCAACAATGAACAATTTACACAAAAGAGTAATAGGGGACTGTGGAAACCCCTGTCATGCAGTAACGTAATAAGTACAATTTTCTTTTTTTCTGATAATTCGTTTGCATTAAGCTTTGTTGTTGCAAAGATCACGGCAAAAAAATAAAAGTCAGTAACTTTGGAGCACATTGATTAATAACTATAGAAATTACGCTTGCGACAATTAATGCATTAAGCACTTTAAGATGCACTCTGGCATTTAACTGTTGTAAATTTAATTTTTTAAGTTGAAATATCTTCTTGTTTTATTCACTCTAGTGTTGACGTTTATTGTCACAACTTTTTTCTGTCTTTTTCTTAATTTATTGCCAATCACAATATCATCTACAAGCACTTTAATTTATATTTCTTATTTAGATCTCATTTACTAATTAATTATGATGTCTATGTTCAAAACTTTATTTTTGTTTTGCCAGATTGAATCAGAACTTGATGTAGAAAACGTTCAAAAACTTAAAACATTAGATCAAGACCAAGTGTCTACATTCGAAGAAACTGATGAAAAAGAGACAAGAAAGCTGAAGAAATCGTGTTGCCATTTTCTGTAATTTTAACGAAACCCTGAGTAACACTCGTGCAATAATAAAACGATTTTTTATTTTCATTGATGAGAAGTTATTCTCAAATTACGTAAAATATTGTTTGCTGTTTCATCATTTTTTATATTTTCTTTTGCATTTAGTTTTTACTTTTAATTAAGTTTTATTAAGACTTCAAATTAGCGGCTCTGCTGGAAAATTTCAGAATCAAAGATAAGAGTTTCATCAATGATCTTTCCAAAAGAAGCAGAGTTTGAAAAGATTGTTACTTTCTTTTCTAATTTAAATATCTAAATTGTGTATTAGAAGAAATTATTGATGACGAAATAAATGCAAACCCAATTTGGTGTTTTAACTTTTACTTTGAAATTTTGCGGTTTTGATGTTTTATATTTTAATACCGTTTTGTAATAACATAAAAGTGATCATAGTATATAATTTCATTTTCTTGTTATACAGCAACTTGGTAAATTTTATTATAAATTTAATTTGAAAATAGAATTTTAGAAGCAATATACTAAACAAAGTTGTCTATTTATTGTGATACCTAATGTAAATAATTTGGTTTTGTAAAAAAATTTGAACAAATATTATGCAATTAAGTTGTTTAAATATTCCTACTCGGTTTATAAAATGATTGCTACTGCTTCGTAACTTTGTAAATTTTTTAATATTAGGCTTTTGATCGTACTGAACAGTCAATGATGGTTTAGTAAGATGTGAAAAAAGCGACCGCACCGGTCAACTGAAAATTAACTTTTTTTAAATTGCCTTTTTTAAAAAATTATTGTTATTGCTTTCTAATTTTGTAATTTTTTAATATTAGGCTTTTGATTGCATCGAACAGTCAGTGATGGTTTAGTACAAACGGAGCCGCTGCACCGGACCCTTCTCACAAAAAACGTCAAAATGTGGCCCCTTTAAGCAAATTATTTTTTTATTTCTTCTCAGTAACATCATCACTTTGGTCCTCTCTGTCTGCACTTTATCTTTAGGGTAGGGACGTACTCGATTGAAATCTTTCAACACCAGTTCATAGCAGATTGCGCTTGATCCAAACTGTTCGAACAAGCAATAGTTTTGGGACAAAAATAAAGGTTTTAGATATCAACATATAGTAAAGACCTTAAGATCACTTTATTTTGGGACAAAAGAAACTTGGCGCACTAAAAAGTGGCCACCCTATTTTTTTGCAACCCCTCCCCCCTTTGTAAGGCCATCACTGTAAACAATAACTTAATTATTTGATAAAAATGCGCTTTTTTTTTGAAGCTTTGATTTTAGTTATGAATATAATTTCCTGTATTAAACACTTTTTACTGATTTCTTTTAAATCTAATGTTTTTTGAAGTTTTACATGGTTAAGAATTGATTAAAGCTTTTATTTTGTATATTGTTGTTTTATCTTTAAAAATGCACATTTAAAGCCCAGCAAGAAAATTATAGCTGTATACGAAATAGAGAGTTTGCTGATCTTATCCAAAAAGTTCAATACTACAGAGGACGAGGAAGCAATCGGATTCCTTTAAATGTTTGAACGAGCCGGCTTCTATTTAGACAACTTATCAACAAGTAACTTAATAACTTACCAAAAATTGAATTTAGTTTTTTCCTGCGGTTATGCTTGAGCGCAGCAACTTAGCACAACACCTCAAACTTATTCCGCAAAACATAACAACGTATTCATTCACCGAAATTATGGCTGCTGATGACAACAGATTGACGCTTCTTTTATAATAAACTTGAATCGGCACGCGTTGCTAAACAACTAACTTTCAAAAGGAGGCACTCTTATTTAATCAAAATGTCGCCCGCTTTGTACATGTATATTTCTCCTTTCGTCATCACTATTCGATATTTACAATTTTAGTCAACTCGAGCATTATGCGCCGCATATTATTGATAAAAGAAAATCATAGCATCATTTCACAATTAAAAAATGCAACTATGTTGAAGTCACAGTTGGATAATACAGCTGGACTAAATAAATACACAATTAGACTAATTATTTAAAACGTCAAAAACATCAAAATTTCAGAAGTTATTACTCTGTTGTACAATATCTTCAAGACGGTATTACTTTTCAAATTAAACTTTTTACAATGTTTGCAATAAAAAGGCGATTTAGGTTACAAAATAATAAATAAACATTTTATTTTTCTATATTTTATAATGCTATGGCCCTGTTTTTGAAAAATTATTTTGAAAAAATCCTAGTGATTTGTAATAAATTAAAATCGGAACAAACTAAATACAGTACAATATTAGTATTATCAAAACAACAATTTTATTTAGAAGTAGTAGCAACGATTTACATCCCAGAACTTTATGGGATTTACATTCTGTAATATTTTTCCAATCTTTAAAAAGACACAATTTTTGCCACTAGCAAAAGTTTATAAATGAACCTTAAATATCAAACCTTGTATTATGAGTGCTCCTATCTGTTGCTACAGTGCCTGTTTCACTTCTAGGCAGCATTGGTTTAAAATGCCAACACTTTTACGCAACCAAGAATATGAGTAAGGCTTGGTTTGTTTCATTTTTTAAAGGAAACAGGGCCAAAGCAATGTTCGCCAAATTATCTTCTGTTTACAAAGATGCTTTTGTTGGCAAACGACGTTGTCTAGTTATACTATAACTTTGACTATTTAACTCTGCTACTAGTAAATAACTTTGTAAGCAAACGCCTCTTTCCTTCCGTATCTTAAACAAACTAAATTTAAACGGTTTTATTATATTAATACAAAAGCAGACTTTGTTAGTATATGATTGAGAAAACTTACAGTTGAAAAGCAAAATTTAAATAAAATTTGACAATCTAACAGCTGAGTTCTAAATCTTCTCCAGTCTAAAGATTCAAAACCTTTTAAACGCGGATCATCTCTTACTTCACATATAAGACTTTCAGAGTTGAATCCACAACACTAAGCAGAATCCCACGCAAGTTTTTTAGGGACTCTAATCTCGTCGTTGAGACTTCTCGTCGGTACTCCGGCTCATTATTTCTACGCCTCCTTTGCTTTCGGCATTCACTTGAATCTCCAAGGGGTTTAATAAATGCAAGCGCTCACTCTTATTGTTTCCACTAGTACTAGCTCTGTACAATCAACATTCACGCATTGATTACTAGGCATGTAGTATATTTTTTCAATCTCGGGCGGTTCTCGCAACCCGACCGCCGCTTGATTCATTGTTCTAATGATAGTCTGCTTCACCTGTTGCTCGGTACACCAGGCAGATTTTTCTAAACCTGGGGTTGGGTTTACTTTCCCTCTGGTATGTACGTTTTCAACAACTTTGCCACAAAAAGGGTTGGTTTTTGTGACAATACTCATATATATTCCTGACGATGAGAAGAGGCTCCCAATAGTCTCACTATAACTTTGAAAGTATTAATTCTTCAAAAATGTCGTCATGTATTGTAGAATAAATTGCTATTATGCTTTTTATGTATCTTCTTGACTTCGGAAAAGCGTTAAATTAGAGTTACTCTCAAGAAAATACTTTAATTTGCTATCGAAGATGCCAAGATAATGCTGTCTGGTTGAAAGTTTTATTTAATTAGTTTTCAATCTGGCCAGAAAACATATTTGCTTCTCTAATGATTTTGTTGTTTCCTTGAGAAAGACTCTTTACGGCAGTTTTCTCCGCTTTGCAATCTTGGCAAGCGTTTCTAATTTTCATTTAAGTATCTGAATAAAATTTAAAAACCTGAATATCTTCCAACGTTTTTTGCCAGTCCAAAGGATCAATGAGGAAAAAATGAAAAACAAAACTTATAATATTATACATTAAAAACTTAAAAAGGTATTTACATAGCACGTCATTAGCATTATTTTTATCTCTTGGTCTTCAATACGAAGAACAACCCATTGGTAACTACACTACGAGCGAATTAATAAATGCGTTACAATTTATACAAGAAGTTATAAAACTTTTTTCAATTTTTTATTATATTACTTATAATTCTGCAAGTTAAAACTAAAACGTTTTATGTATTTTGTTGTTTACCCTGACTTGTACAAACAAATTAGATGAACCAGTGGACAACTTTTTAAAAGGAGGCCAAAAACAATGTGATTTGCAATTAATTTTTCGGTCAGATATTAGTTTTAGCAATATGCTTGGATTAATCTTGGAATTGCATGAAAGATTAAACAATAGAGAAATTTGGAATAATTTTGATCTTCAAAGAAGTAGATTTCTTTTTTTTCACTTTAATTAAAATCTGTACCAGATCAGAACATTTTGGGGAGCGAAACAATTTTACTCAAATCATAATTTCACATCATTTCAGGGAGATGTGTAAATATCACTCAAACTTAATACGAGGGCTTTTTTTTCTTTTTTTGTCTTCACCCGGGTTATAGTTGTAAATAAAAAAAAACTGTTTGGTTTTGTTGAAATAAATTTTTGAAGATCCCCAAAAAGACTTTGCATTAAATTTTAGTTGTTTTAGCGCACTGAACTAGATCGTTCTGAATTGAGTAACTTCCTACCGACAAAATAGGAAATTCGGCGTCCGATAAACATTTGATTTGGCGTCTTTAGGGGTATTTTCCTCCTACTCTACCGGATCGTGCGCCTAAGTGTTGAAAAATGAAATTACAGCAAAGTGTTGATTACAAAATTATCTTTATGTTAAATGTATTCTGATAAAAATGAACATGAGGGATTGCAAGTGCGTCATAATATACCAATATCGAGTCATCATTTTTACATAATGTCCTAAGTATTTTATTTTCTTATTTCGAATGCTATATTCTGTTTTGCCAGTAACTTCAGTAACTTAAGTTCTTTAATAGCAACGTTTAAAATTCTTGACAAACTTGCGTTCTGTAAAGTTTTTGATTAAATCTTCCATGAGCTAAAGTGATAAGACTTGTAGTTTCGTATCTAAAAAGTTTAAAAAACCCTGCTTTATGTAAATTACGGTATTAGATGTTTTAATGCTATTTTGAGCTCTCATTTTAAAATTGTAAACAAAAAATTTTTTATCGATTCATAATTATTGCAGCCTAAATCTAAAAGTTTAATTCTCACTTTTTCTTTTTCGAAGCTTGACTTGTTTAAAAAAATCGACAGTTTTTTTAAAAAAACTTAGTCATTAAAAAAGTAAAATACAGCTTAATAACTTTCGTTTACAAATTGAAAATTCACTCTTTCTCGAAAGCTACTTATATGAAAAAAATATTTGTTTCTTGGTTGACAGGAAATCACTTCCTAATTGTGCAAAATAAAGCAAAAAGATAGATGCTCTAAGCACCAGTAGCAGAGCAATTGTGAAAAAATTAAATCAAAATTTTTAAACAGGTTTTATTTTTTTGTAGTGCCAACTTTTCACTTTTGTTTTACGCAGTAGCTTTACTCAGTTTTTACTCACTTTTGGTTTTACTCAGTAGCGTATTTAAAAGCAGGTGGTCATTGTACTGTGGCTGCTCCCCTTGGCGATCATAAATACGAGAAACCAAGCCAGATTTAAAGTGAAGACCCTTTTTTTAATTTAGAGATCACTATGTTTTTGGGACAAGAAAAACGAAATAGATTCAAAGTGAAGAATATTTTTATCACTTGAAAAATTTTCCGAAAAGTATATTTGATTGTGGTTGTTTTGTTCCCATCCCTCTTTCAAAAACCCTCGGTATGCTATTGGCCTCACGAGACTAATATCTTTTGCTGGGGGCAATAGTTTTTTCCCTAAATATCTTCGACGATTACTAGAATCTTGATCTCCTATCATTCCCCAAATTCCTATCTTTCACTCAAACTTTATGCAAAATCCTTTTTTGACAAACTTTGTTTTTTTATTTTCTAATAGAGCAGAAACGATTGATTTGTTGTCAAATAAACTTTAAAGAAAAAAAAGCTCATTACATGAAATTTTAAAAGTTCTAGCTCCCTGATCTGAATTGTTATACTCTGAGTAACTTTCTCCTGGTCCAACAGTGCGTTGTCAATGCTCGAAAAAAATCATTTTGCCCAATTTTTTTGCGTCTTCGGAGGCAATTAACCCCTCCCCCCCGGCTTGTACGGCTATATGCTTTTACTTGCTTAATTAATGAAAATAAAAAAGTATCGTAAAGCAGGAGGCTGGTATTATCCTGCTTGGTGAAGAAAGAAAGATGACTGAATTGTAACCTACGAAGTTTCTGCAAATGTAATTACATGTGCCGCAATTTTTAATCATTTTTATGTTTTTTTCATCACGCCATTGTAATAAATGTATTTTACTAGGAAACGAGCCGACAAACCTTATCTAGATTAAATTACTACGAGAAATTTCAAAAAATAAAAGTTTTATTATTCCATCTTTTTTCAGAAAAAAAACAAGCTATAATAATTTTTTGAAAACACCAAACATTTTAAAATCGTCCACTCGATACAGGCGCGTTTGCAGCCGTTTACAGGACTTTTTTTCCAGCATGATCTTTGTTTGTTTTAGTGACGCTCATATCAACTCAACTTTACTTCTAAAAAGCACCAAACTAAATCTTTGCATCCAACAAAACTAACAAAACTAAATTCAAAAATTTGGGACAAAATTTTTTTTTGTTGCAAAATTAATGATCAGGTTCAATAGTTTTGTGAAAATAATTATTAGAAATATGATTTATAAGAGTCATTTCTAGACTTAGACTAAGGCTAAGAAATAACTTTTGCACGGTAAAATTTTTTTCCCTGCTACAAGTGTTTAATTTAACAGGAACGTTCACATAAAATGAAAGTTGACAAACATCGTTTTGGTATGAATATAAATAATTTTTTACATTTGCAATATAGGCTAATCTTAACCGCATAAATCTTCAGTTAATATTTTTTTCAGTAGTTTTCAATTTATAGTATGTCGTAATGTTTTTTATATTAATAGTGATTGCGATGTCGGTAAACCCCCACTTAATTTAATTTCTTTAATAAATTTGCAAGTTGTTTTTATTAATTTTAATTCTAAGTACATTTGCGCTTTTTTCTCTCTTGTCTCTTATTTTAAACACTCTTTTGTGTTTCGGAATGTTCTAGTCAATCTGACGTTACGTAATCGTTCGTTGGCGCGTCTCTGATTGGCTGTCGTAAAAAGTGATATCATTTTAATCGCTATTTTTAAAAAATTGCTTATAATCTGGCGCCATGTGACGAGATTTTATATAAGTTTTTATTTCATTCCAGATTCCACGTGAGATTTCAGTTAGTGATTTGAGTTGTTGCATTGCACTCAAATTTGTGTTTTTGTGGCTGTGTGACTGCAGTTAAATCTATAGAGAAGTGGAATTGTTAAGTTTGTGTATCGGACGAAGTAGCCATCGGGGCTTTGATTCAGTCTTACAACTCGCTAGCGCAACGTTGTTGAAGTGATTATTCGTAATTGTAGTGTTGGAATTGATTTGAAGTTTGGGGAAGCTTGGAGGCCACGTTTTTGTGAATCGATCAAGTTTTTTTAAATTCCGAAATATATTCTTTATAGTTAGGAACAGTGGTTTTTGTCTCTCTACAGAAAAAAGTTTCCTGGGAATCAATTCAAACTTAACCGGAAGTAACTGTATTAGGAACTTCAGTTTCGCGGCAAACTATTTCTTGGGCTGGAATAACTAAAAAGTAGACACAGTTATATTTCAAAGTGGTATTCTGGTTATCAAGTTAAACTGGTTCGTTTGGATTCCCAAATAAAATTTGTGACATTGTGATTGACGGTAAACATGATCGACACGGTCGCGGTTCGAAACCTACTCGTGTTATTATGTTTTCTTGAGAATGATAACTTACAGCAATATAGTATGTGATATCATAGCGCACGGGTCTACTGCCATCTTCTCTATGGTTTGATAAGTGTGGTTAACCGCCTGCTAAACTATTATTCTTACTTATAGATTCAGTCGTATAACATTCGTATAACTCCGTGTAAATAAAAGAGCTAACTGCAGATACTAGTGGAACTCATAACAGTAGACCTATAGCCTATACATTTTAAAATTTAATAGCTTATTAAATTTGTTAAACGCGTTTAAATATTCCATAAACATTTAGAAAAATTTTAATAACCTCGTATATTTCAACAATATATCAGGTTGTACTTCGTAAAAAAATTCAAATTGATTTTAAATTTCTTTTACAACCTGATATATTGTGGAATTTTTCTATTTACAGGTTAATCTTGAATAGGATTTAAAAAAACTTGCACTAAAGCAAAAATAAGTTTACATTTTTCAAAAAAATATACCCTTTTTTGTCGATTTAAAGCGAAAACCATTCTTTATTAATTTTAGATTTAGGGCCAAAAACGACACTGTCTTTCGAAAAATATTCAGCACATATACGCATACTTGTTTTTGGGTTTCATAGCCGTATCTGCCGGGGTGAAGGGGGGCAATTGCCAAGATTTGGTAAAATTCAAATTTTGCAAGATTTGGGCAAAATTCAAATTTTTCGGGCAGCGGCAAGAGAATATTTGGGCAAAACCATAATTTTTCGGGCAGCAATATAGAAAATTTGGGCAAAGTCAGGAGTTTTAGGGCAGTGAAAATGATCAACTGCAAGAAACAGTTACCAAATTTAGGTGAAGACCTTTTTTGGAAACCGATTGTGAAAACCGACTGCGACTCCGACCAAAAACGGACGACTCCACAACCCTTGCTGTAACTCATTCTTTTTTCACACTTTTCAATAAATCTCGTGTAATTAGTTTACATAATGCTTTAATATGTTGCTTTATTTTTGAGGTATTAAGGTCTTTAAAAACTAATTTTGTTCTTAAACACCCCCCAAAAAAATTCAGACGGTGTAAAGGAAGTTGAACGACTGGCCCATATCAGAATTTTTCTCTCAGCATTCGCTTCTTTATCTCTCTAATCGTTGTGTCAGCAACAGACTTATGTTGCCATAAATGTACGATCAATTGCTCCGCTCGTGCCATTCTGCTGTGTCTTGGGAAAGACACTTTACTGCACTTTCTCTTGCTTGGTGGTCTTGGCAAGCAGTTCTATAAGTCATATCTCTATTAAATTACAAGCGGACAGCAATATCTTGGCATCTCAGGAAGTAGGTGGGGGTAATTGCCTACCCTACGTATTAGCACATCATGAGGATAAATATTGAGATAAAAAAAAGAGATGAAAAAGTGCATGAATTGTTTGTTGTGTAGGAGCTGAATTAATTCTAAATTCCTGTTAAAGAAGCAATAAAATTACCTTACTAATTCATACGCTTTTCTTGCCAAATAGCAATTTTGCTCCTCAATTTTTGAACTAATTTTGTTGTTATTACGTGGATAGGTGAAATGCATATACTTAAAAATTTAGCGCTTATCTACGCTATGTTCTTAAAAATAATGAGTGTCTACGATCAGCACTTGAGAAGAAAAAAGTTTGAAATTGTGGGCATAACCTACTTACTATTGAGCAGTGGTTTATTTTCGAAATTGGGGGATTGAGGCAAAATTCTAATTTGGGGGCCCCCAAAACGTATTGTTTTCTAAAAACAAAAAAGGTTTTCACCTGGAATCGATCCCGTATTTCCTTAATTTTGTCCAAAAACCATGGTGTTCTCCAAAAAAAAGGTTATTACTTTTTTCTAGTTTTCTCCCAAATTCAAAACAATCTCTAAAAAATGCTACTAAATGAAACTATATGCGGCATTTTTAATATTTTTAAAAGGGGCGCCTCTAATTTTCTAATGGAGGTTTCCTAAAAAGGGGGGCCCGAGACAACTGCCTTACTTGTTAATTTTTTATTTTTTAATTTGTTTAAAACTTTATTAAAAAACTAGCAAGGATAACCATTTAAACAAACAAAACATTTTTCTCAAAAGGTTAATTTTCCGATTAAGTAACATTTTTGAAAAACATACTAATTTCGCATGGCAAGGCAAACACAAAATTAAACCAGATTTCCATTTTTGTAGGCAAAAAGCGTTAAAGTTAAATAAAAGTGTAATGTTGGTCGATTTTCTCCATGTATAAGTATCTAAGCTATTGGGATTTATTTTTATTTCAACATCTAGAAAACAAATAAAGTCAGAAGAATGCTCAAGACTAAATTTTGTTTTTGCGTTATAATTATTAAGAACAAGCAAGCATTGTTATTTTTAAAAACAGCAAAAATATCATCAACATAACATAAATAAATTTTGGAGAATGTTGGTTTTAGTTTTAGAATACGGTTTTTCAAATTGGCAGGAAAAAAATTGCAATTGTCGGTCCAAGTGGTGATCCCAGAGTAACACCATCAATATGTTTGTATAATAGGTCCTTGTACAAAAATTGTCCTTGTGTAGCTAATATAAAATTGGAAATTACTTTCAGTTGAAGTCCAGGACTCCTTTGGGTCCTTGCTCAAATGTCATTATGAACTTACATGTTCGTGTGACGCGAACTTGACATACATCGACATATCAACCGGACATTTGAGCACTAGAGCTAGGGAGCATTTGGACTTCAATTCTCAAGCATCAAGTGCAATAAAAAATCACATAATGAGCTGCAATGTTTGTTTTTCTAGAAAATCAAATTTAAACTTCTTTAATATAATTGCGACTCCGTTGCAAAACTGCCTCGTCCTTCCAGCCCCACACAAACGCGCTCCACGACCAGCACCAGATTTTGTGATTTTATTTTATTAAAAACCAAGCAATAGTTGCGCTAGTCGGTAACGGTTTTCTAAGCAAATATTACATTAATTAACTTCAACGCGTAAACACAATGCACACACTCACCAACGATGTTGGTCGGACGAGCAAAGAGAATCGACAATATGAACCTAACTGCTATCAAATGTAGCCAATGTCCAAGGGGACTAATAATTATTAACAGTTGAATTCAAATATAAAATACACAATAAAAATTTGGATCTCTTTTTGATCGCAAAGCTTCTCTCCAAAATGAAGTGGCAAGCAACACTTGACCAATACAACGTGGCATCACTTGATGTCCAACAGCCGCGCGAGAACGCACCAAAAGGCAGAGCTGATTATTGAGCGCTTATACAAAGGGTGCGCTGGCTCGAATCCCGTACCCAATACCTACATCGCAAATATTTTACGCAAACGACGTAACATAATAAAAAAGTGTAAGTCGGAATTTCACACAAAAATACACAAAGCATTATTTATTAAAAAGCGTAATCGTGGTTTAAATCGTCAACTTTATGCAAATAGTTCTTTATTTCTCTTAAGTGTTTTATAATTTTTTTTTGTGATTTCTTTTATTTTATTTTAAAGTTTCAATTTGTCTTCATGTTTGAGTGATTTTATGAAACTGAAAATTAGCTTTATATTCTGTTTGTAATTCTTGTTTTCTTTAACTTGCTCGTCGCAGTATGGAGTCATTCATGCCAAGATATTGGTTTTCGTTGTTTTCACACATTTTGTAATTTCATTCAAGTGTAAGTTTTTTTGAAAAGGGCTTAAGAAGCCAAAAACGTTCGAAAATAATAAAAATTTATGAATTTAGTTGTGCTTCTGAGTATCGTAGCAATATGGTTAAAGAAAATTTATTCCTTGCCAAAATTATAGAAATGCATTTATGTACGTAAGAGCAATAACTCTGCCAAGTATGATATATATGGTTAGTGGTGCACCAAGGATTTTTAAAAAAGGGGGGCATACAACTACAATGAAATATGCTTAGTGGAACGTTTTTTTCAAGTGGTAGCTAAAAAAAGTCTTTACTTTGAATCTGTCTCGGTTTTGTCGATTTTTTGTCACAAAATTATTATGGTCTGAGTAGTTTCACGATGTAGTTAGGCAGTGGGTACATTTAGCGGTGGGAGCGAAACCTTAAACTAACGCTAATAACCCACTAAAACAACTGAACATATCACGGGCACCATCAGTATATAGGCCAACCAAATATTTCCACTCAAGATTATTTTCCTCCAAAAAATTGTTCAGAAACGCAAAAAAATCATGTGCTTAACTGCTTGTTATAGTAGGTTTTCAAAAGAACAATTCTTCAACTATGTCGCCATTGTTACCAATAAATTGTACGTACCAAATTAAGTACAAGCATCTTTATTGCTGGTACTAGCTGTTGTCTTATTCAACTGTAAGCTAAATTCATTTTCATGCATTTTTGCTACCAGTAGATCATTGATATCATTAAAAATTTTTCCATCCTCCTACAAATAGTGTTGTTTGGAAGTAAAACAACTTTGAGCTCTTTGGCAGGTGCTTTTTTAATCATTGTCGAGACTAAATCAAAGGCAGGTAATATGAGCTCCTTAACGGTAGTAAGCGTTTTTTTTATATTCCACGATGCTATGCGTTAGTTTAAAAGACAATAGTTCAGCTTTGGCTGGTAAAAAACAAAAAATTTGAAAATACAACTGATTACTTCTTCATTTCTGATAACTTTAGGATAAAAAATTTATTTGCTTTTTTGGATAAGTTGGTATGATTGGTTGGTATGTAGGAGTTTCGGTTTACTAGGTAGACTGCATTCCCCAGCTAAGATTTTGCAAGTCTCACACATTGCGGTACACAAGACCTTGACTTTTATGACAGTAAGTCAAAATTAAGATAACTACAGTTGTGTTTTTTATTCTTTCGTGTATTTTTCGTTATGTTGGCATCAGTTTCAACCTGCCTTTTCTCAGGTAAAGCAAAAAATTTCTCCATTACGAAACCTAAAACTTATTGCAGTTAATGTTCCACCTTATAATCGAGTAAACCAGATTCCTGCCAAATTACTTTTATGACAACCTTAAATGTTACACAAAAACGAATACACACAAAACAACCTTTGCGTTTCTTTATTAAAAGAGAGAGAAAAATTGATCGTCCGTGGTTACAAAATACAAATTAGATTAGAAAATTTTTTTATTATGATTTGAAGCTGTTTTATTACGAAACACAGTAAATTAGTAGACGCAACAGTTTTCGCAAATTTACCAGGTGCCCCGCCAAAGTCTTGCGATGCCCAGTTTGGGAACCGCTGCACTAAGCCACAAGGCAATGATAAAAGCTAAAAAAAATTTTAAAAATCAACTGAAGATAGAAAAAAGTCATCGATTGAGGCTTTTGTTAAACGCAAAGTAAAAGACCTTTTTTTGGTCTTTGCTTGACTTCAGAAAAAAATTTAGGCCTTATTTTAAAGTAAATCTATTAAAACCTCTAAAACTTTGACGTAAGATCTAATTTCTATCAGTTTATGGATTTAAGTTTAATATATCAAACAGAATGATCTTTGTCTATCTGGCCGGAAGACATATTTGTTAATATTTATTCATTTTATCTCTATATTTATTCTCCTGACTCTCAGGAAAGCGACGGAGACGCTAATGCATAAGATGAGCAATTATCCTGGCCTGCTTCCGGAGATACCGCTTGAAATTTAGTAGAGATGTTACTAAAATTTAGAACTGTTTGCCAAAACCACCAAGCAGGGAAAGTGCCATAAAGTGTCTTTTTCAAGACCAAGGGCACAACAGAATGACGCAAGTATGTTTTGAATCGAAACCATTTCTATCACAATCACGACGCTGTAACCACTCGACCACGCTGCCCACTAATAAGCATTCTGCTGAAAATTACATAAAAAATAACGAACAGAATCCTATTTAAAAAAAGACTTTTCACGACCTTGTACAGTTGTGGAAGTGGGTACGACGACAGTTGATCAAAACGATACTTGACCGAAACGATGTTTAATGGAAACAATACTTGATTGAAACGACACTTGATCGAAATGACAGTTGATGAAAAAAAAGATTTGCTTTTGTATGTTTTTGGATTAAGCAAATCATTTGTTCCTGTAAATTAAATTTATAAAATGTAGAGGCTTTCAGTAAGAAGATAGTTTAGTTTTAATTTTTATAACTTTTTTGGCAATGTCAAGGTCGTGATTTTTAACAAGGTTCATGGAAAAAGCATTTTTAGGGGACAACAAGTAGATTTCTTGTCATGGTTACGTTTTTTTAGATGTTTATTGCTGTCATTTTTTGGCATTATTTTTACAGTGTAGTCCTATTTTAATAATACGTAGTAAGATATTTTATGTTACAGCGACTCTCAAGATTAACATTGTTCTTGTTGCAGCAGAGAAGCTGACAAATTTGAGAAAAGTTTTGAATGCATAGGAATTCACTAGAAATACTCACTACTTAGCAAGATCGTTATCGTCACGCTGATGCGTCTTTGAAAAAGGCTGAACCAGGCCGAAACCGGTTGGAATTTATGGATTCCGGTATTTGTAAATTTTTAAAGGTTTTGACAGCAGTATAAGATAATCATAGCTCTGTGTAGCACATAAAGAAATAAAGTTTGCCTTTTCTTGCTTTTTGTTGCTTTTTTTAGTTAACCTGCTTCTTGTTTAAAATGTAATTTTCATCTGTGCTAATGCACTTTTTGTTGGTCCGATAGAAATTTAAATTTTCCAGTCGCAACTATTTATACAAACTGCAAAAACGAAGATTCTTTTTTGCGAAGAAAATCAAGATGGCTTTGCAATGCTTTGTTGTAAATCTTCTCTTTCATTATTCGATCAAATGTCGTTTTGATGAAGTGTTGTTTTAATGAAGTATCGTTTCAATCAAAACTTATTTTGATCAAGTGTCGTTTTCATCAAGTATCATTTGGATCAAGTGTTGCAAATGACACTTGATCAAAATGACACTTTGATCAAGTGCTAATCTTTTAAACAACCTTGCTGCGCTTAGCATTTGCGCTTCCTTTTTTTGGTTTAATATATATTTTTCCTTTTTATCTCTATATTTATCCTCCTGACTCGCAGGAAAGCGCCGTAGGCGCTATACATAGGGTAAGCAATTACCGCGACCTGCTTCCGGATATGCCAAGATATTGCTGTACGCTTGAAATTTTAATAGAGGTATGACTTTAATTTAGAACTGCTTGCCAAGACCACCAAGCAGGGGAAAGTGCGGTAAAGTGTTTTTCCCAAGGACACAACAGAATGGCGCGAGTAGGTTTTGAACCAAGACCGTGTCGATCACAATCCCGGCGCTTTAACCACTCGACCACGTCCACATGACCATCCATTCTGAGTGGACAAACTATAGATGGAATGCGTAATATTGTGCAACTACATCCAGGATCCGTATTTTTATACCCAGGAACAGTGGCATGCCTGTTGAAATGAGCTGGCCCCAAACAGCTTAGGTTAAGCTCGATCGCCTGCAGACTGGTGTTGGGCGATTCCAATTATCCATGCAGAAATGGAGTCTCGCTCCTTCACCGAATTGCGAGAGCAGCGCCTCTGAACAAACCGCAGACCGCGTTCTAATAGCGTGCCCTATACATCGGGCAATACGTTAAAATTTACGTTTGCTGAGGCTGCCTTTTTAACAAAAAAGTGTTAATTTTTGAAAATTTTGCCCTCGTGCTTAATTACTGTTATTGCCGGATTTTGTTTTTGAATGATATTAGTACAGTGTACAGTATAATTGTAGAGACAAGCCTAAGTAAACGTTTCTCTTTTGCAAAATTGTTTTCCTGCATTTTAGAAATATTGCAGGGAAGAGGGAGCAATTGTTCTTCCTTCCCCCTCCACTACCAATGGCTCTGGCCAGAAACCTTTACATTAGAATGTTCATCTAGCCTTAGACTAGTTAATTCTTTTTACTTAATTTTTAAATATCTTTTCTTTTTTTTAAATTAGCGTTTTCTTTAATTGTTGCCACCATATTTTAAACCATCTTGTATCCTCATTCTAACTACAGTACAATAAATTAAGATTATTTTAACTAAAGTCTTATTTTCTTGATTTTTATTAAATTCGTGAACTGTTTAATATGATTTATCATGATATTCGTGATCCAGGATAAACAACTATAAATGGAAAAGAACTATTTGTCATATGCTTGCAGCTATTTGAGAAAAAAGATTTATATAATAATTCAATATCTTATGAAGATCAATTTTATAGAATTTAGATCAACATTATTTGTTAATGCAATTACAAAAACAAAATTGTGACTTACGAAGAATTATACTTTTTGCATTCGCAGTTGAACACATCCGGGCACTGAGAACCGTTGCAATACATGTAAACTGAAAATATTTTGTGAAACATTAATTAAAGCTGGTAAATTCTAACAAAAAAACCTTAATGCAAAATATTGGTATTTTTATTGCTCTTATCGTTTTTGTAATATCATTATTCCTTTAGGGACTTACTATTTATTATAGAAAGTACATTTTGAGACAGTAGCCTAAAAATACAGAGAGTGTTTTATTAGAAATAAAATGATCTCAAATAGGCATCTCTCCTTTGGAATTATATCCCCAAAAATTTTTGGTACCCCAATTTTTGAATTTTTTTTAGTATATAAATAAATTTTGAATAATTTATTTTACCTGGAAGAGCCTGAATAAACGGGGAACGGTTCTGGCTTCAGTTCAACTTCAACAATCGCTATACGATGTTTTTTTAAGAAAAGTTCTTTCGATGCAAATCAGAGTTCCTCTGATAAAACTTTAACTGAAAGCAATATCGTGGAATCTTTTTATTAAGCTCAAGGTCTAGATTGCAATCAACGTTGAGACCACGACGCAAGAAAAGCTGAGTTTGTACTGCGATTTATTGCCCAAGTGACGTCATACTTATTTAAAACGTTTTAAATTTTATTCTTTAAACCTGTAAAATCTTTTAAAATGGCAGCGTGGCTGAGGGGTGGGAAGACCGTATTTATGTGAACGTTATTCGCACCGTCTCTCACTTTTCAAAATCTTCTCTAATGTTTTGTTGTGTCCTTGGGAAAAACTCTTTACGGCTGTTTCCTCCTCTTTAAAATCTTGGCAAGCGTTTCTAAATTTTAATCATGTATCTAAATAAAAATTAAAAACCAAATTAAAAGATATCATCAACCGCGGCATCTAGGCATCACCGAAAGCCGGATGGTTAATTAGTGACCATTGTCTTAAATATAACGCCTCCAACGTTTTTCGCAAGTCCAAGGGATCAATGACGAAAAAATGAAAAACAAAGCGTATATTATTATAAATCAAAAATTTAAAAAGATATTTACACAGCACATCATCAGCATTCTCTTCATTTCTTGCTCTTCGATGCCAAGCAGAACCCATTGATAACAACAATAGCAACTGAATACATTAGAATTTACACAAGAATCTATAAAACTTTTTTCAATTTTTGTTTATATTACTTATAATTATGCAAGTTAAAATCAAAACGTTTTATGTATTTTGTTGTTTTCCTTAACTTTTACCAACAAATTAGACTAACAAGTAGACATTTTTTAAAATAAAGCAAAAAAATGTGATTTACAATTAATTTTTGGTCTGGTATTAGTTTCAACAAAATGCTTAAATTAAACTTGGAATTGCATAAATCACTAAACAATAAAGAAATTTGGAATAATTTTGATCCCCAAAAAAGTAAAATTATGTTTGTTTTTTTGACTCTAATAAAAATTTGAAAAGTATATTAAATCAAAGCAGTATCAAATCAAAAAATTTTGGGGAGCGAAATAATTTTAGGCCTACTCAAATTATTGTTTTACATCATTCCACAAAGATTAGGCTGTTATCAAACAAAAAAAATATTTGATAATTTGAAAAATCATTAAATAATTTTGTACCTAATTTTAAACATTCAAATAATGTATTATTTTGCTCAGACTGAATATTTTTTCTAAAAAAGGTGACTAATTTCAATCGAGGTAAAATTTTCAGCCGAAAGACAACGAGACTTGCATTTTTTTGTGATCATGTGTGACACGTGAATAAGCATAACAAAAGCCCATGCTTGGAGTACAGGTGCATGATCCAAAAAGAAGCAAAATTGGGAGTTAAAGTCGGACTGGAGTAAATTTGATTTTGTTGATTTATAAAGAAACGTTTCAGTTACGAGCTTGGAATGGAGTATTTTTTGTTTTTCTTATCGATTTTTTCTGCTTCGCTTAGCACTCGCTTAGATTTTAAGCGCAGCAAGATCAATAAAACAAACAATAATGCTTTATTTCATGTTTGTAGTGAAAACCAACCCTAATGGAGTCAGGCTGAAGTCAGAGTCTATTTTTCAAATCAAGTAATTTCAATACAAAAAAAACACTAAAAATTTTATTTTTGGTGGTCAAAGTTTTATATTTCTTTGGCATTTACTTGAGTTTATTTAGTTCTTATTCATTATTTGCCGAGTTTAATACTTTTTAATTTGCCAATACTCTTAAAGCCTGCGCGGTTAGTAATGGCAAAACTCTCTCTCGTGATGTCACACTAGTAAAAATTGAGAAAATTTTTGAATTCATCATTAAAAAACTGAGTTAGAAAACTGGACAGATTGCTGGCGACTTGTTGACAGGTATATTTCGGAGAATGGATTCAAAACAAAACAAAAATATTTATCGTTTATAAGATATCTTGAATCTCCACAGCATTATACCTCGTTATCAAATTTCTCAGCAGTCTCATTCAAGAAAGAAAGAGCTTTACAGAGTGGCCAGAGACTTGTTTATGAGGTTGTTCCCAAATGAGCCATAGAAGAAACTAAAGCCGAATATGTTCAGTCCCCAGTTAAAAGAACAAAGGCAAAAAAAGAATGATATGCTTTCCAAACATTCTGGCATTGATTTAACCTTTATTCAAAACCAAAATATTTTAAATCACATAAAGACAAAAATGACGCTTTATGAAGCCACCCAAGAATGACCAAACCTTTCAAAAGATTAAAAAACTGCTCCAATATATTTCCACCATCTTCAGTGGAAGCAGAAAAATGTTTCAGTAATGCTGGACTGCTTATTACAAAGCTGAGATCTTCAAAGAGTGAGTATATGATTGATATATCGTGCTTTATGCGCTCTCATTTGAATGAAAAAAATTTTTTGGTTTATTTGATTATTTGGTTTGAAAAGCCAAAATTATTTGTAGTTTGATAAGTTTAAAAACGCTCATTTGATAACAGCCTTAATTTAGATGTCTAGAAAAACTTAATGTGAATACCTTTTTTTCAATCTACTATTATCTTCACTTGAATTTTTAGTTGTAAATGGAAAAAAAACGTTTGATTTTGTCGAAATAAATTTTTGAAAATCCTTAAAAAAGTCTTTACATTAATTCTTATTTGTTTTAACGCAATAATCTAGATCGCTCTGAATTGAGTAACTTCCTACCGCTTAAATAGGAAATTCGGCGCCCAAAAAACATCTGATTTTGCGTCTTTAAGGACATTTCCCCCTTACTCCCCTGGATCGTACGCCTATGTATTGAATAATGAAATTACAGTAAAGAGCAGATTGCAAAATTATCCTTATGTCAACTGTGTTCTGCAGAAAAATGAACATGACGAATCGCAAATGCGTCATAATATACCTGCAACCAGTCATCAGCTTCACATATTATTCTAAGAATTTTATTTTTTATTTCGAATGCTATATTCTGTTTTTCTAGTAATTTCAATTATTTTAGTTCTTTGATCGCAACGCTTAAAATTGAAGGCCATTAATGTTCTTGAAAAACTTGCGTTTAGAAAAATTTTTGATCAAATCTTCCGTGAGCTAAAATGATAAGACCTGGAGTTCCGTAACTAAAAGAGTCTAAAAAACTCTGCTTTAAGTAAATGACAGTATTAGATGTTTTATTCCGTCTTTGAGGTTGCATTTTAAGACTATAAACAAAAAAAGTTTTTATTCATAAATCATTAATAATCATAATGGCCTACATCTAAACCTTTAATTCTCACTTTTCCTTTTTTTGAAGCTTGACTTGTTCAAAAAAATTGAGAGTTTTGTAAAAAAAGCAATTCTTTGAAAATAAAATACAGCTTAATAACACTCGTTTATAAATTAATGGGTTTTCTTACAACTGTTTTTTGAAAGCTACTTACTTATATCAGTGTTTTGCAAATTTTTTAGGCCATGAATCCCTTTTTACGAATCTTTTTTTTTACCGGTTCCAATTTTATGTCACACGAGGAAAAATAATACAATCGCAAAAATTAATAACAGAAAATCCGTTAAGAGTTTTTACATTAAATCTTAGTAATTTTTTGCTCCCTGATTTGGATTGTTATATATTGAGTAACTTTCTCCTGTTCAAATAGTGCATTGTTGATGCTCAAATTTATTTTACTCAAAATTGATTTTACTCAATTTTTTTCATCGTAGGAGGTAATCGCCCCCTCCCCCCGGTTCGTACGGCTTTATGCTTTTACTGGCTTTATATATAAAAATAAAAAGTACAACAGGAGGCTGGTGTTATTCCTTCTGCTAAAGAAAGAAAGAAAGATGACTGAATTGTGATCTACGTAGTTTCGGCAAATGTAATTACATGCGCCGCACTTTTTAATCATCTTTATGTTTTTCCACATGCGCAGCACTTTTAATTAGTATTGTAGTACAAATGTACTTTGATAGGCAACCAGCCAAGAGAACTTATCTAGATTAAAATGCTATGAGAAATTTCAAAAAATATCTTTTTAAGATAGTTTTATCATTTCATTATTTTTCAAAAAAAAATAGGCTATTATAATTTTTTGAAAACACTAACAATTTTAAAATTATCCAAGACTGCAATAATTTAGCTTTAGCTTGGGGATTCGAGCAGACTAAATACTTTACGCAGGGCTGCAATAATTTAGTAGTTGTTACCAACCACAAGACGCTGACGAAAATTTTTGGTGATCGAACTCTAGATGAAATCTTTCGATTAAAGCAGCGCATTCTGATCTGGCGTTTTGACATTGAACACTTGCCGGGGCGACTGATACTGCTGCGGACGCTGCATCGCGTCACCCGGCCACATCTGAATTCTTTGCTACCATTTCGGGTGCCAAGCGTGATTCTCTAGATTCCCCCGAAGAGTCCCTTCTTGCCACTGTTTGGCAAAACACGCATGATGAGTTGACTCTAAATTGAGATAAAATTTCCCGGCACACTGCCAGTGACGCTGCACTCAATCATTATTGTCTGTCATACAATCAAACTTTGATGTTAATTTTCTCACCATGCCCTTCGAAAAAATTTTTGCGGATTATTTTAATTGCGTGGGACGGCACTTCTTGATCGTTGGAGACAGATTTTCCGGTTGGTCAGATGTGTTTGGTACACCTGCTGGGTCCACCGTCACTGGCACAAATGCATTTCTTTGCCTTCTTTGACGATGCTTTATAGTTTGTTAATCGGCTTGCCACTTTTTCTAATCCTTTTATTCTCTGTACTTGGCGCGAAGCATGGTGAGCTAAAGAAGATGCTTTTCGAGTTCAAGCCAAGCGGACCAATGACGCGTTGAGCGCACGCGCACGCCTTTTGCTTGCGCTGCGGTGTGGTGATCGCGTGTTCATTCAAAATCAAAGAGGCAGACACCCACGTAAATGGGAAAAAATCAGCATTGTGCTTGAAGCATTGGACTTCGACCAATATAATGTTAAAGTGTGAGTATTCGTCGTATAACCAGGCGCAATCGACAATTTCTTTGTTTAATGACTGATGTTGCCGAATCCCCACAAACCTCTTTACTACCAACAGTGTCCCCCAACACGAAGCGCAATTTAAATACCCACTTTCGACGTCCACCCACGTTGTTGAGGAAACCTAATCTGAGGCCATAGATCACGGGCAACAACAAGACGTCCATGATGATGTACCTACGGCCACACACCCCACCTTTGTAATAGACATTAATTCGCAGCAGAGCGTCCTTGACACCCACGAAAACAACAAATCTATGCTTTCTTGACGGTCCTCCCGCCTACGACGACCTGCTGTCGCATTGGATCCGACCTCTGGTTAATGGGTGATCAAGGGATCAACTAAATAACCATGCTTGGCTGTTGGAGTACAAACTTGGGGATGTAGAAATGTGATTGTTTAGTTTGTACTATTACGTCATAATATATTGTTTGCCTGTACAGTTATTTTCTGCTTCAGTTTTAATTAGTTAAGCGTGTAAGCTTTAGTTCAGTAGCGTGTTAAGTTTTAAGTCGTTTTTGTTATTTAGTCCTTTATGTTGCAGGTAAAAAGATTTTATCATTTTCGTTTTGTTTATAAAATTATATCGTTTCGAAAATGAGTCGTATTCTTTCAGTCATTACGTGGTTAGGTGGAATGTATAGTTAACATCAATAATCAATTAAAATTTAGTGGACATCCACGGTATCTTCTTTGAAAATAATGAGTGTTCTATGATCAGTACTTGAAAAGAAAATCAAGTTTGAAAGTGTAAGTAGCCTATAGCCTACTTACTGTTGAGACACTTTGTATAGAGCCTCCGTCACTTTCTTAGAGTTTGAAAGATAAATTCAGAAACGAAATAAAAAATGAATGAAATCGCCGCTCAAAAAAAATTTGAATAAAGAAATGCAAAGGCTTTTTTTAACTAAGCCAAAACAGCATAAATACTATTTTGACAGTAGTCTGATATTTTGACTTAAAACAGTAAAGTCCTTGACTACAGTACTGTAGGTGCTGCAAGCATGCACACTTAAGCGGGATTCCCACAGGTGTCGTTGTCGCGTCAAATAATACGTTTGACATCACTTTGAATTGACCAAAAAACTACCTATTCCCACTGAACTTTCTCACTGGATAGCGAAAAATTTAAAGTAATTTTACGTGAAGAATAAGTGCTGGTATCCTATAAACCAGGGCTCTTTAAACTGGGGGTCCCGACCCCCCGGTGGGTCGCGAAAGGGCTCAATGGGGTCGCGAGATGTTTCAAGAACATTATTAAAGTATTGACAAGAAAACATTTTTAATAGATGAGAAAATCCGTTTTACGTGATTTTTATTAATAGCTCTATTATAATGTACAATTATTTCTATAAGCAACATTATTAATTAATGCAAAGAAAATAAATGTCATAAATTATAAAATTTGTTCGATCGAATTTAGGTTGCATCAGTTGCTAACGCATTCGAGTTGTGGCAGCTGCTAACAGGTTCAGGTTCCGTTTGATGCTGGTAACAAACGAGTTTCAAACGCAAGTGGCTGATTGCCTGATCGTTGAGTGGTTGAGCATATAGTACTGTACTTAATTCTTGTTTGGTTTCCATTCAATTTATGGTCAGGAGTGACTATATATTATTGTGCTGGTGACGTAGCATTTTCAAAATGATTTTGTTTTTAATTGTTTGCCGTGGCATGGGTATTTACTTGTGAAATTGAAAATAAATAACCCAATGCTATAATTTTAGTTTATCTATCGCAGATGGCAACACGGAGTTCATTGCTTGTCGATGTATGGTTGCAATTTCTTTCGTGAAAAAATATTGTTTCAATACCCTATTAGAAATCGACAACTTTTAGTTCATTATTCATAGTTATTTTTATCAGGGAAAACGGAGTAAAGCGGACACCTTCATGTACTTGCAAAATAAAAACTTGCAAAAAAATTTTTTTGCTGAACAGCAAGAATCAAGTACAAAACTGTTTGACAAAAAAATTGGCAACACAGCTTTTCTTATTTTGAAGCAATTCAAGCTTATACATGTATTTTTTTCCACTTGTGATGAAATAAACTTGTTACGTAAATAGTACCATTGCTATGCTTTGCAATAAAATATTAAGAAGTTTTTTTTGCTTCTAAGATTTAGTTATAGTGGTTTACTATCGCACTATGTTTTATTTGTTGAGTCTTAGTATTTTTTTAAATTAGTATTTAATAAAACATGTCGTGATGGGGCAAAGCGGACATCAGCTGTTGGGGCAAAACGGTCATACTAGTATCCTAGCTAGTACTAGCAGTAAAGTTGTCTGTAGATTTATCATGGTTGTATTATACTGCAATAAAATTCGGTAAAGGTTGATATAATTAACTTGAGAGTAAGGTTAACTGGTTAATAATGATTTTGAGTTGGTTAGTAATTAACCAGCTAACTGTTTTTTAACTTGCAGAAAAGTATAGTAATTATATACCTATCTTAGGTGTACTTAGGCCTGAAAAAATTGACAATTTATTGCAATGGTTTGAAACTATAAAAGAACTACAAACCAATCAAGTTGATAATTTTTTTGATAGCATGACCGCTTTGTCCCAGAGCCGGGGCAAAGCGGTCATGCTATCAAAAAAGTTCAAACCTAAATTGTGAAAAAATTGAAAAATATTTGCAAATTGAATATTAGAAAAATGTTTTATATGGATGTCCTGGTCTTTCCAATCTATTGGATGCATAATTTTATTTGCAGAAACTGGACTAAACTAAAAATATCTTTTTATTTTATAAAATATATTTTATAATCCAAAATAAAAAATATTTATAATCAATAATAAAAATACCTTTTTATTTTAATCCCAAGGGTCTCGAAAAAATTTGGCCGTGCAAAGTGGGTCGCGATGAAAAAAGTTTGAAGTGCACTGCTATAAACAATGAAGTGGAATTGAGTTGTACTTTTTCGGTCGTCGCTTGCTCGTCCTTTTAACAATGTTCACCGACTAGCAGTTGAATTGACTAGTTAAAATTGACATGTCCATAGAAAATTAGTTAAAAGTTTTTGTTTTTTAGTACGCACAGTTTAATAATATACCATCATAGTATACTTTGAATAGATTAGCACTATTTATAGCAAATTAAAGTGAAAGATGTTGCGTTATATCATTAAATTAATTATTTAATAGGTTGTTTCGCTTTAATTTTAAAAAATACTCTATTCTTTTTTAATCAACCAAAATAAATAATTAATGATTACATCACTTATATTTCGAAGATTGATTTTTTTTCTGTAATATTTTTTTAATTTTTAAATTATATAATTAGCTATAGATTTAGAATTTTGATTGAAAATAATAAATTGATGTACAATATTAATTGATGAGAAATTGAGAATATTTAGCTGCAGTTTTTTTACTATTTTTTGCACAGTAATATTTTGAATAGATATCACTTTCTTGTGAAATACAATAATACTTACATAAAATGTCTTTTGTGAAGTTCTTTGTGAAATGCAATGTGTATACATAAAAAAATTTTTTTAATTAAAAAAATAATTTTGAAGTTTTTTTAAAATTTTTATTTAGATTAAGTGCAAGTAAAGTTGTTGCATTGTATTTGATGTTTGTCTATTTTTTTTAGTTATTAACCAAATAGCTCAAACTTGTTATACAAACGTTTTTTTAAAGAAAGTTGTTTATTTATAGAAATATGTTTTTAAAAAGTGTACAGTTTCTTTGTAACCATTGACTTCTAATATACTTAATTTTTCTTGTGAAATACATTGATGCGAATATATTCCTGAACAATGAATGTTTATAAAGATTTATTTATTTTTAGTATTGAGCATACAACCCGGATCCCGCGGTGGCTGCTATCGCTTCTTGAGAGATCCTTTTTCTCTTGCTTTTATTTTATTCTATTCTGGTTTTGAAAGGGGAATTCCGGGTTACTTTCAACGAAAAAAAAAAATTGCGGTCTGGTGCAGAATCGGCCGTCATCGCCTCTTTATCTTTTCTTTTATTTCTCTCGTTTTCACTTTTCTTTTTTTTTTTTTATTATTATACGAGCAAGTCAACAGCCCGTAGAATTCTATAAGAATAAGCGATAGGTCGGGCAGTAAATGCGCACTAAAGTAGCCTACTAGCTCTCCCTAGATACACCAGCCACCTGATCCACCAGGGAGAAAATATAATTTGAAATAAAAGGCAGTAAAATCACAGAAATTAATTATATACTGTACACAAATTATTCCAGTTACCAAAGGCTACTCAAGTAGCGATTTAACAAAAAGGTAGACCGATCTATACAAAAAAAATCCAAAAGTTAAATTATTGATTACCTTTGATTACCATTTGGTCCTGTCACAAGCATGTGGTTCCAAAAATACAGCAATCAGTTACGAACGCTGATTGAAATTATGTACGTGACCCGGATGTAAATAATTTTATTGGAATTAAAAAAGGGACCACCAAATTATCGGATTAGCCGTAACATACCGGCCCCAAATAATTGCGATTAAGTAATTATTTCAAAGAAAGGCTAATCGAAGCACGAAAGCAAACAATTGCATACACAAGAACTACACAACGTATCAACAGAAATTGTTTTCGTGTCGGAATTTACAAATTATTAGGCGTCCATTATTCGGCGCCTTCCAACAGGCACAGTTTGCGAACGTCACGTTTGAACGCCGACGATGCAGTCTTGACCTTCGCGACGCGGACATATCCGTCATCTCCTGGGTAGACCTCTTCTATGATGGCCTTCGGCCATTGGCCTCTTCTACACTGTTCGTCGCATACCAAAACCAGGTCGCCGGGAGCGAGGTTACGATGTGGTTTTAACCACTTCTGGCGCTGTTGCAGTTGAGGAAGGTAGGACTTGAGCCATCTTCTCCAGAATTCATCCGCAAGCCAGTGGACCAGTTTCCACGAATTGCGGTAACCTTCAGCTTTGATAAAAACGTTAGGCGGAACGACAGGATTAATGTTGCCCAACAGGAGGGAGTTCGGCGTCAGCGCCTTTAAGTCACGCGAGTCAGAGCTGACTGCCGAGATCGGCCGATCATTGAGTATGCGTTCGACCTCAGTGACAAAAGTCGACAAACATTCATCGGTGAGTACACGTTCTCCTGCCAGTGCTGTCAAGATGCGTCGTACAGAACGAATAACTCTCTCCCAGACACCGCCTTGGTGGCTGGCAGCCGGAGGATTAAAGTGCCACGAAATCCCTTTTTGGCACAAAGTTTTGTTGATGAGAGACTGGTTCCACTTCGAAATAGCTTCTTTTAATTCGCGGGCAGCTCCAACGAAATTACTGCCATTATCCGAATAAACATCCCTAGGCGAACCGCGGCGGCCAATGAACCTTTGGAGAGCTTGTAGGCATGACTGGGTGTCAAGCGAGTGAGCAATCTCTAAGTGTACCGCGCGAGTAGCCATACAAGTGAATACACATAAATAGCGTTTGGCCAGAGACCGTCCGACCTTAGAAAAAATAGGACCCGCATAGTCCAAACCTACAGAAGTGAAGGCCGGGCACCCGGAAGATACCCTAAACTCAGGCAAGGGGGACATTACTTGTTTACCAAGAGCAGCGTTTAATAGACGGCATTTATAACAATCGTGCAAAACTCTACGAACAGCAGCATTGCCATTAATAATCCAAAACCTCTCTCGAGTATCGGAAAGAGTGTGAAGTACTCCACTATGACCGTTGCGCAGATGGTAACTCAGGATAATTAACTTAGTGACATGGTGATGAGGGGGCAAGATGACGGGGTGTTTTATTTCATAAGGTATATATGCTTTATGTATGCGGCCTCCCACTCGGAGCACCCCATGGGCAATAAAGGGACAAAGCTTTCTAAGGTTGGAGTTTTTTAGTACCTTACTAGAATGTGGCCTAGAGGACGGACTAAAAGAAGTATTTTGAAAATGTTGCATTTCTTTGGGAAACTGTTGTCTTTGAATGTACTTGACAATGGCCATTAAAGCAGAATCAATTTCGGAGGTTTGGAGAAACATAGGCGAAGACGCATCACCTGTAACTCTTTTGTGCAAGTGTATTGCAAATCGATTGAACCACGCTACAGCTCTAGTCAGCTTGTTTAAGCAAGAAAAGTAATGTAAGAGTCGTGAAGTAGGCTGCATAGAACCCTTAATGTCAACATTAGTGGTTAGGCAGACCTTGGTAGGCCTAGTGCATTTTACCTCCTGATCTGAATCCGAAATTTGAAAGCAATCTTGGGGAGGTGTGGGCCAGCAATTCTCACTGTCCTTTAAAAACGTAGGACCATTGAACCACAACTCTGCTGCTTTAAGCTGGTTCGGCAATAAACCTCGTGATCCGAGGTCAGCTGGATTTAATTTAGTGTTAACGTACCTCCACTCTGATGGGTTAGATGCCTCAAGAATCCGGGAAATCTTGTTTGCCACAAATACGTGAAATCTTTTGGTTTTATTGGAGATGTATTTTAGCACAGAGGTTGAATCGGTCCAATACAGAACACGAGAGATGCTTAAATCAGTTTCGCGTTGTATAAATTGTACTATATCAACTCCAATGACTGCGGCTACTAACTCTAGTCTGGGGATAGTGACAGATTTTAAGGGCGCCACCCTTGACTTACCCATAACAAAGCTGACATGAATAAAACCATTTGTATCAATTATCCGAAGATAAGCTACTGCACTATAACCAATAGCACTAGCATCACAAAAACAATGCAGCTCATATGTGACAGGCTTAAACTTATGTGGCCAAAAACATCGAGGGTAACAGAATTTTTCCAAAGAGCATAGCGTATCAAGCCAATTGTACCAAGACACTTTCTTATCTAGGGGAATTTCAACATCCCAACCAAGGTTTAAATGACCTAACTCTTGCATCAGTAATTTAACAGGAAGAATAAATGGTTGTAGGAAACCAATAGGGTCAAAGAGCTGGCTGATCATAGAAAGGATGCCACGACGAGTTAATGGCTTATACTTTACTTTCACTTTGACTTCTAGCTTATCTAATGTGGGATTCCAAATTAATCCCAGCACTTTTGTTACAGCTGTGTCAAGATTTAAGTCCAACATTGTTGAGGACAAATCAGAATCTGGTAACACAGAAAGAATTTGAGGATGAGAAGATGAAAACTTTGTCAGATGAAATCCTCCCCTTTCAAGGGAGGCTGTCAACTGTGCAATAATGCGAAGAGCATCACCTTTGTTATGAAATGACTTCAGAAAATCGTCAACATAAAAATTTCTCTTAAGGCAACTTAAAACATCAGGGTCTGCATTAGCCAAGTTGTCAATGCCAACCTGACGAAGAGCAAAACTACAGCAGCTTGGGGAGGATGTGGCCCCAAACAAATGGACCAGCATTTGGTACTCTTTAGGGGTAGAGGCAATATCATTATTGTCCCACCAGAAAAAACGCAAGCTATCCCTGTCTTCAGGACTAACTTTAACCTGATGAAACATGGCACGTATGTCAGCAATGACAGCAATGGGACCCTCCCTAAAGCGAGTAAGAACTCCAAGCAAGTTCCCAGTTAAGTCGGGCCCCTGAAGAAGATTATCGTTAAGGGAAGTCCCTTTAAAGCTAGCCCCACAGTCAAACACGATCCTAAATTTGTTTCCAGTTGCATGGTGGGGAAGATACCACGTTTTAGATCCTGGTTGCAAATTGCCATCTGGAATTTTACGAGCATAACCATTAATCACATACTCTTTCATTTTAGCCTCATACAGCTTATAGAAATTAAAATCCTTTAAGAAACGTTTTTGCAAATGAGTAATACGCCTTAAAGCCACTTGCCGGTTATTTGGTAAAGTAACATTACTGTGCTTCCATGGGAGGGATACAGTATAATGTCCATCGTTTAATTTAATAGAGCTACGCATAGAAGCAAGTGCTTCTTTATCTTCAACAGATAGCCCTGTCGCACCATTATCAGTTTGAAAGTCATGTCTAAACATTTCCATTAATTGCTTATGTAAAGTATCATTGTCAACCCTGACAAAATTGACAACCAAAGAAGTGGGACCAACAGTTCCAGTGGCTGCTAGAGTGGGCCCAACAATACTCCACCCAAGTGGTGTATGTATACCAACAGGTTCATTGTCAAGACCTGACCTGGTCTGATCAGCTAAGTGGGCTTTTATGACATCTGCACCAATTAAGATATCAACTCTTTTGTGCCCTAAGTCAGGAAAGTTCAAGCCATGCAGATGAGCAAAGTGTTTAGTATCTGCATTAGATGGAATGCTGCCCTTTAAGTCAGGCAGGTGAGGGACTGCCAGCACATCAGGAGCCTCAAAAATTGCAAGTTCATTTATTCCACGAAAACGTAATGAGACCTTTACCCCAAGTTGTTGTTTGGTCTCACAGACAGTGGAAATAGAATACTCCACTTTATGTCCTATCAAGCCTAAATCCTTTACTAAACTTTCAGTGCAAAGAGTGGCATTAGAACCCTCATCTAAAAAGGCATAAGTGTTAAGGCATCGATCACTACAAGAAGACCAAACAGTGACTGGTACAACTTTCAATCTAACATTTAATTTACTATCCTGGGTAACTTGACTACTTGAGGACTTAACTAGTAATTGATCATTAGAGTTTACTTGGTTAACATGATTTTCAATTTGTACACAATTGGGCAAAACCTTCACTGGATTATCTACACCGGCCCCATTATCACTACCACTATTCTTATTGTTAGCAGAGGTAGATGCTTCGAGATTGTGTTCTCTATGATGTAACAAGGTGTGGTGTTTGTCTTGACACATTTTACACCTTTGGGGAGATTGACAATGTCGCACCAAGTGGTCACCAAGACAATTAATGCAACATCCACTTTTCCACACCGTATTCCATTTTTGCTTTTCGGTAGCATTTTGGAACTTAAGACATTTCCACAATGGATGGGCTTGAACACACATAGGACAAGACTTACGTTTACTATCTACTTCTTTAAATTGATTTGTTTTTACTAAAGCAGATTCAACTACAGGGGATGGGGCAATTGAAATTTGTGTGGAATGAATGGCAGGCTTATTACAGGACTTTTTAGAAAAATTGAATTTGGTAGTGTTAGGGTCTTTACTCTTTACAATTTGGTTTAAAAAACTTCTTTCAACATGAGACTGTTTTTGCATGAACTGGGAAAGCTGTGAAAAGGTGATTGGATGTCCGTTTTCCAACTGAAAAGACACAGACGTAATGAATTTTTCTTGAAGAGATTTAGGCAGACGAGCAAAAACTTTGCCAACCACATGTTGTGAATCGAGACCAGACTCTGGTCTGCTACCACAAGTAAGCTCACAATTATAGAGGTCTCTCGCAAATTTAAGAATGCCCTCTGAGTCGTTGTTCTTTATAGGAGGGCCCTCTATAAGCTTTTTTACATACGCGTTTATTATGCCGCCAATTTGTCCAAAATTTTCTTCCAGGATATGGCGTGCCTTCCAATACCCCACATCAGGGGAATCACACATAATACAGTTGACAATGGATTCCTTGGCTTCACCAGCGCAAGAAGAGATTAGTAAATTTAGCCGAGTGGCTGAGTCATGTACACCCCTAATAGTGTATGTTTCAAAGTAACGAATAAAACGTCTATAATCTATAGGGTCACCATAAAAAAGATCATCACCTCGCACAGTTCTAGTTTGTGATCGGTTAATAGAATTAGTCATAATGCTAAGGGCATCTATCAGCTCAGAAACCCTTGGCTGGTCATTCATTGCAGCAGGTGCTGGTGGATGATACATGGGTCTTCCACATTTATGCCTGTTCTCAAGTGTAGCGAATGGATTAGGGGCAGGCCCCAACTGCTGAAATGACAGTTGGTAAGGATTGGCAAAACTGTTTGATGAAAAGGGATTATGCATGTCCTTAGAAAAGGGATTTTCATTAACACATAAGTCAGAGACTAATTTCTGATCTACAGAAGGAGAAGAATTGGTAGCACTTAACGTAAACAAGGATGTAGCATTAGAGCATGCAGGAGCTGTCTCAACTTTATGAGAAGAGCCTAATTGGTACTTTCTTAAGTGTTCTAATTCACGACGTTCAAGTTCTAACTCCCTACGAGCCAAATCAAGTTCACGTTTATCAAAGTCACCAGCTGAAGCTGGCTTAAGCTCTGAAGAGCCAAGCATGATGACAAGAGAAGAAAACACAACAAACTAGTAGTAACTAGTAACAAGAATTAAGTACAAAGACAAAACATACACTGGGCCCAACACAGGCGCCTAAAGACAGTACGGCCTAACCTATACTAGACCAAACCACTTTTTGTTAAATGCAGTATACGAGCAAGTCAACAGCCCGTAGAATTCTATAAGAATAAGCGATAGGTCGGGCAGTAAATGCGCACTAAAGTAGCCTACTAGCTCTCCCTAGATACACCAGCCACCTGATCCACCAGGGAGAAAATATAATTTGAAATAAAAGGCAGTAAAATCACAGAAATTAATTATATACTGTACACAAATTATTCCAGTTACCAAAGGCTACTCAAGTAGCGATTTAACAAAAAGGTAGACCGATCTATACAAAAAAAATCCAAAAGTTAAATTATTGATTACCTTTGATTACCATTTGGTCCTGTCACAAGCATGTGGTTCCAAAAATAAAACAACCAGTTACGAACGCTGATTGAAATTATGTACGTGACCCGGATGTAAATAATTTTATTGGAATTAAAAAAGGGACCACCAAATTAGCGGATTAGCCGTAACAATTATAACTCGTTTTTTATCAAGACAGCAACAAGCAATGGGAGGGGCCGATTCCGCACAAACTGTATCTCAGGTTTCAATGATGATTTATTTTCAAAAGCAATTGTTTATGTTTAAACATGCCTTATACATTCTTAAATTATGTATACTTTCAAGTTGTAAATATTAATTTTTAAAATCATTTAATAAAATCAAAATATTTCGTAACTGCCGATTCTGCACAGGTTATTATCATTCGCAGGTTTGTATTATGAATTTATGTTTAAAAATCAGCCATTTGCTTTTGAAACACTTCTTAAATATTATTTTCCCATAACTAAAACACTATTAAAATATACAGTAGTTTTAAATTGTAAGAATTGATTTTGTATAATTATTCAACAAAAGTTAATCTTTTTGTGGTGGCCGATTCTGCACAAGCTATCATTGGCTCGTTTTTATCATGAGTTAAACCTTAAAAACAGCGATATGCTTCCAAAACAGTTTTTAATTATTATTTTCATATGTCTAAGGTACACTTAAACCAGGGTCTTAAGTTGTACAATTTGATTTTGTATAAAATTATTTAAAAAATATAATGTTTTCTTTAATGTTTTAAACTTTTTAGTAGCTCAAGTTCGTCAGCGGCTTGTAGAATGAATAGGTATTGATGGCGAACGCAGTCGACATAGTTGTGGTTTAAAGTTGACCCGCACCATTTTTTTTGTGCTCCAAAGCAGTCTCTTTAAGGCATTTTCTTTTGTTTAGTGGTCGAACAAGCGGCTAGAAATATCAGATATCTATCTTGATAAACAATTAAAAATCATGTTTAAAAGTTCAACAATGTTCAACAAATTAAATAAAAAAGTTCAAACAGACTATCGATAAAGTTAAACCTTTTACCTTTTCATTTTTTCAATGTACGAAAGAATTGCAAAACAGTTTTTGAGGTTTTTCCCGAATTGAGGCACATAAACACAAGTTTGCAAATTTAAATTTTACTACACCAAGAGGTGTTGGCCTTCAAATTAGGCAAAAAGTTCGTTTTCAATACGAGCGTGAATGGAATATTCTTTGTTTTTTTTATTGATTGTGTTTGCTTCGCTTACTGCTTAAGCGCAGAAAGAAGTAATAAAGTTAAAAAAGCACACAATAAATGCTTCATTCTACGCTCGCTGTGGAAACGGGCCTTAAAGAAGCACTGCTTCGAGCCAACTAGGTTTACAAAATTATTTAAATATTTATAACAGGTATTGTCTTTCAATCATTTGAAATAAATCAGCCAATACTCGCTCTTTACTGTGCTTTTTGCGCCACATAAATTCATCCAAGTACATTGGTATAAATAGTTCGTGTCTAATTCGAAGAAAAACCGATTGGAGTGAGAGTTAGTTTTAGGGAAATACAAGCTTAGTTTCTGAGAAAAAGTAGTTGGTTCCAAAGAAACTAAGTTTTTTTGAGCATCTCACAAATTTTAAAAAATTTTCAAAATTTTGGGCCGACTTTGGGCTCGCAAGAACAAACTTAAACGGTGCTTTTTTCTCTTTTTATCTCTTAGAGCCACTAGTTTTGTTTCTTTTTACTCTCACTCCAATTGCTTTTTCTTTGAATTAGACACGACCGTATAAATGTCCAACTTGTACCCTGCATTTTTTTAACTTACACTTACACTGAACCTACAAGGATTCAATACGATTAGTATAAACTCCTTGCGGACTCACGAAATGTTGGCTGTGATTGACGGTACGATGGACATATCCCAAAGCTAGAGAAATAAATTATATTGAATAAAGTAATGAAAAACTTAAAGCAATGATGCATTTTAACAAGTTAGCGCAGTTGTAAAAACACAATAAAAACTATTACAAAACTAAAGAACTAATTCAAAACGTAAAATTATTTAATAAAAAGTCTTTTTGTAGACTTTATGTTCATCAATAACGTTTCTTTGCTAAGCATGATTTTGTTTATTGATGTCGCAAAAATGATTGTTTATTACATATTCAAAAACTAAGCTTAAATCAGAGGTTTTCAACCAAGGGGAATTCCCACTAGGGGGATTTTGTATTTTCAAGGGGGTAATTTTTTGAATGTAATAAAACGTTTTACAATTGACTGTAATATTTTATAGATTTTTTATAAGAAGAACATTTCAAAAGTTCGATTTATTTTGGTAAATTTGACTTTTAGGCATGTAATCGATCGTATTGAGTAAATGTTTTTTTTGCTTTTCTACTTCATAAGACTTAATTGTTGCTTTTCGGTTAATGATGCTGCTACTGATTTTTTGATAATAGGTATGGCTTTTGTTGAAATGTCATATTTCAGGCGTAGTAGCCTGCTTTGCTTGCATTCACCGGTAGTAAGGATGTAATTTCGTTTTCAAACAAGATACATAATAATTCTGGTTATGTGCTTATCCGGAAGAAGCATCAGCAGCTTACAGGTAAGTTCAAGGCGCCAGGCAGTGTCACATGCCTCTGTCCATTTAAGAAATAGGGCACCAGCCTTTTTTTTGCATGGAAAGAACCCCTCATTTTCTGTGTCAACAGAACGACTTGATTCACGGTTGGCTTTCCGCGTTGAAATCCAGCCTGCTTTTTAGGGAGCGGTGGATCAATAATTGGCTCAACATGGTCGTAAATAAGCCTTTCGGTGATCTTTTAAAAAACGCAGAGCAGAGATGTCGGCCGATAACCCTTTGGGTCCATTACAGACTTTATTGGCTTTGGGATTGCGACTATAAGCGCTCTTCTCCTGATCTGGTGAATTTCGAGTCGGCTGGTGCTAAAACAATCTAAAGGTGCCCCAACTTTGACCTACTGAACAGCTGAATATTGCGCAGCCTATGTATTAGTGCCTTCGTTGCTTTCCTGCGAGCCAGGAGGATAAATATAGAGATTAAAATAAAAAAAACAAAACTATAATTTAACAAATCACAATTTGAAATTATAATATTTTATTTTTTATTTTTTTATATTCTCTATATTTATCCTCCTGACTCGCAGGAAAGCGATGGAGGCGCTAATACATAGGGTAAGCAATTACTCCGACCTGCTACCAGAGATGCCAAGATATTGCTGTCCGCTTGTAATTTAATAGAGATTTCATTGTAATTTAGAACTGCTTGTCCAGACCACCAAGCAGGAGAAAGTGCCGTAAAGTGTCTTTCCCAAGGACACCACAGCATGGCGGGAGTGGTTTTTGAACCTAGACCATGTTGATGATAAGTACGGCGCTTTAACCACTCGACCACGCTGCCGACAATATACATTAATCAAACGCAATACGCAATAACATTTATTCAAATGGAATCGGTCAAATCACAGGTTCACAGAACGAAGGATTTTTGATAAAAATTTTCTCTAATTCAACCAAAAATTTGAATCTATAATACCGGCATAACTTTAATTAACCGCAAAAGACTTTAACCAGGCGATCCAAACGACTTGAATGCTCTCTACAAAATAATGTAAAGGCCTTTGTAAAGGACTTGATCTGAACAAGTGTCTATCTCTGCTCTCTAAAGTTATAGAGGCAAACTAACAAACCATTGTATAGTAGACGTCACAATTAAGCATGTGGCAAATGACAATAAAGAATTTTAAATATCAGTGACGTGCACGCGGCCGTGGCGATTAACAATGATGAAAAGGAGAACGAAAAATTTGATGTCATTGCATTTTGCAGTCTTGCAAACAATGCTTAGCCTACTAATTAACCCTTAGAAGACCGGAATCAACGATAGTTGATTAGCGACGCGAAACCGGTGTCATTCCAGAAATATAACAGTTTTGCGTGATGCATGAATGTTGCGAGAGCGAGAATGTAGCCAGTGCGTGAATGTCACTAGAAAGATTAGAAGACAAACAAATAAAAGAGAGAAGAACTGTTTGGTTTCACGCGCCCTGCGAAAACAGTCGACCTCACAGTGAGAGCGAGCGAGTGACTCCATTTGTCTTACGTCTCAGCGCGAGCACGCACATGTTGTTGTTGATAATACATGGTGCGATGTTGATAATTATGATAAATTTTGAAATAAGATAGTTTTGAAAAATTTTTTTTCAAGGGATTTAAATTAGGTTTAAAGATTAAGAGTTTTACTACAAATAGCGACTAAAAAGTTTGAACTTTATAACCGCACTATATGGCACTAAATCAAAAATAAGCGTTTTTTTCTGAAGAATTATGCTTAATATTTTTATCGATTACTCACTAATTTTTATCGCATTTAAACAAATTTTATATCATTTTAATCAAGAAAAAATTATCTTTTTAATGATATACAAATTAATTAGCTTCTCTAAACAAAAAAAGCGCAATTATTTATTGAAAAACTTAATTTGTAAAAAAAAGCAAATTTCGCTTTGTTTGCGGTTTTGCTGCATAGTCGCAAAACGAGTCAGCGGTGCTTTAAGGGTTAATTTGCAAAGCACCACAATAAAATATAAAGCTAACACAACGGGACTTCAACGAAAAAATGGCACGATTTCTAAATAAATTTCAGCGGTCTGATCCCGAACAAAAGATAATGACTTTTTTACAAACAATAACCGATTACCAACTTAAAGCTTCAACAAAGGGCCGATTGCAAAACAACCAGCAGCTTCCGTTTCAAAACTAGATATTGCCCTCCACAAAAAATAAATTAAATTTAAAGGCGAACTTACAGTCTTAACAACAAAATTTAGTCATTGTTGTTCTGTGGAATGCGGTTAGATTTTTTTATATGATAGGGCTTGAGTTTCGTTGGTATCATCAAGGGGGCGCAAGTTTTGTTTGCGTGGTAAAAGGGGGGAGCTTCTCAAAAAGTTTAAGAATCCCTGATCTACATCAATGTTACATAAACATGAATGATTGGCTATGATGACCCATAGCATATCAGTATCTTTTATTTCAATTCCACCATAAAAAATATATTGAAATAGAAAAATTTGTAAGTAGTAGAAGGCAGAACAGAAAAAAAAAAGCAACATAACAATAAACGTTATGGCAGCCTTTCTCAAACCTTTTTTTCTGCCATCCAAAATTCCTAAAAACAACGATCTACAAGTATGACTGCGACCCAAATAAATTTGAGTGAGCGCATATTGAAACAAAACGAAATTGTTATGTAAGCCAACAATGGTCGTCTAATTTTTAGCTGTATATGTGTGAACAGAAATTTGTTACGTATTGATCTCTATAAAAAAAATGTCTTCATCTTGAATGTGACTTCTTGATTTTCCTCTCAAAACCGTAGTGATCTCTAAAAAAAAGGTCTTCATTTTAAATCTGACTCTGATTTCTTGATTTTGTTATCTTGTCTTAAAATCCAATCTTGTCTTAAAAAAATTCTTCATTTTTAAAATCTTGTGTGCACAAATTTTCTCTCTTACGTGCAGTAATTTACAAGCTTTTGCGACCCATCTGTGTAGTCTTGGCGACTCACATTTAGGTCGCGACCTCTCCGCCTAGTCTTGGCGACCCATGGTTTGAGAAACGCTGCGTTATGGCATGCGATCAAGATAAAAACAAACTTTTGAGAATAAGTGTCACAGTTGTTGCATCTTTTAAGAAAAAAAAGTAAAGTTTTATTCAAGTCATATGTAAATGCTGTTGTGTTCGGATGCACAACAGGTCACGTGCAAAAAAGACCTGATAGACAAAGAAATCCGGTCGTGGGTCAATGGGACCATTTTACTCATATGATAAGCAAGAAAAATTTGAAAGTAAGATTAAAAATTAACGTGAACACTAACAAATTAAAGAAAAAGCACGGCATCATAGCCGTTGATACCTTTTTCGGGATAAACAAATATACTTAAAAATGATTGCATCCAAATAGAGATGGTCGGATATAAAGTCATAGCGAACCAAAAATAATTGTAGTTTTTACAAATGCTTATACAAACGTTTACATTTTATCAGGTTTGACTGCAGGTTTCAATGAAAACAATATAGATAAACAACCTATTTCTTTGCGTTAAGCATACCGCCAAGTTCCATGAACTAGCTGACAATTGCATCGATGACATCATCGAGTTTGCTGAACCCAATCAGGAAAGGACAAGCCTCTTCCGCTTGCCCAAATCAAATATAGAAATATGTCTGAATGATGAAAGCAGTTAAAATGCAAAGTTTCCAGTTTTAATAGTGTTTGTTGATAGAATATTCAAGTTGATGTTAATTTGAGTAAGAAAGTTCAAAATTGAAACAGACAGCGCAATTTTTCATTTGTGGGTTTTACAAAACAAAGAACTGTTTAATGCGATGATATTTATGACTGTTTTTGATGAATCATATGTATTTTTCCGCCATGTATAAACTTTTAATGATAAATATAGATTAATCAACATTTGATCGGCAGCGGCACATGTTTAATTGTAGATGGCTATTGAGTTAAAAAAAATCAAGTAAATAAATACCGCATTGCAAACATGGCCATCTACAATTACGCCTTGTTTTTCTATGTATGCCGGCACCGATGTAATTGCAAATATATGGCTAAGTAATCATAAATGGCCGCATAAAAGTACAGAAAATTTTCCGATTGGGCTGTTATACGTATTTTAACACTTTTGTTTATAATGTCTGCGTTTCCTTGTTAAATGAAAGCATAATCTTCATGCTAAGTTTGCAATATCAAAGTGTTCCGAATTAAAATAAAGTGTTATGAGGTTGTAGCTGCTCCTAAAAAATACCATAATGCCATAAACGCTAGAAATTAAGCAGCTATTAGTGCTCCGCCTGCACAAAATTTCTCAATTAATGAATCTTACACAAAGCGTCTCAGTTTTCTTTTCCAATCAACCCCTCCTGTTATGTTTTTTCTTGTCCTCATAATTTACAACCTAGGCTTCATAATTGTTATTTTAACCAAATCTAATACTCCTTTTGATGGTGATTGTTTAAAATATTGTGAGTGTATTGACAATTTCGACAAATATGTAGCTGTATCTGCACCAGATAATAGTTTTAGATTGCTTTGACTTGCGCTTTTGTGTAAGAGGAAAGTAAAAGTATATATCTGGGCAAATATGACCCAAATTAGATCTAAAAAATTAAATTACGATGCATACGAGTATGTATTAAATTTGAGTCAAATCAGGTTCGCATTTGTTTTTAAAACTCAAGCTCAAACTAATCAGTAACCCAAAATTGACCCAGAAAAAAACTGACTCAATTTAAAACTGTTCTGAGATAATCTGTAAAAACAGTTGTATATTAATCAACTATTTTTTCCATAAAACTTTTTTTGATATTTGTTCACGTTGAACCGAAAGACTATTGAAGAAATTTTTTTCAACAGTTTTTTTCTTTTGAGAATAACTTGTAAATTTGACGAAGCATTGCTAATTTGAGGTTATTGTTACAAGTTACAACAACTCTACAATCTGACAAAAGTTTTCATGATATTTTAATTACAGTCTACGCAAAGACGTATTAGGGTCTTGATTGTTAATAGTTTGATTGATTTCTCTTACGTATGTTTGTTTTCTTATAAGGATAAACTAAATGAAATACCACAAGATTTTGACCTTTTATATCGATAACCTTGCACTTTCAGTTAAAGCCTTATTTTGAGCCTTGGAAGTACTTTCGTTACAAAAAAGTATTTTCATAAAAAACTTATAAAACGTAAAGCAAAGTCATTAGAAATTATGTGTCGTTAGGGTGGGGAAGGCGCAGATAGATTTTTATTTGTACATAGTTCGATATTTATTTATTTTTTTATTCATTTCAATGCAATCGAATTAGAAAGAGGAAATGAGGGAATTGAAAACTGACCTATGTGTATCATCTATGCATAAAGTTGCAGAGTATCAAAAGTCGCAATAAACTTAACCAAGGCTCGATTCAATTAACTACTAATCTTAAAAAACATATTGACTCTCGATGATAAGAAGCATAATATGTCATAACAATCACAAGAACTTAATGTGCACTTTGTCTTAGTCATTAATTCGGGTATTGCACAGTTCAAAACGTCATTCAAAAGACACTAGCGGAAGCGTGTTACGTGCTATTCTTCTTTCAGTGGTTTGGGATTTAACATTTCGTTGAAATCAGTTGAGTTTGAACGAAAAAATATTTGTCTGACTTTAAAAGTTTCAGAAATTTTTTTTTTTTAATGCAGCTAATTGGAGCTGTTTTGACTATGGCCAAGTTTTAGATATTTAATTTTGGGTAAAAGAAAGCTTATATCATCTAAAAAGTGATGAAGACAGCACTACAATACCATTTATTATTTTAAGCTATTCGATTTAGTTAGGCAATACATAAATTTTATTTGATAATTATTTAATTTTAATTACTGTTATTTATTATTATCTTATTTACTTGATAAAAAACAATTGAGTATCTCAACTAAAATTTCTTTCTTGAAAAAAGCAATGCAATAAAAAACAATAAAAAACTAGCTATTTATACAATATACGGGGTGTTTCATCTCAATATGTCAATTTAGAAAATTTTATATCTCGGTAATTGGCAAAAGAAGCAGAATAAAATTGGTTTCGTTGGATAGGTAAAATTTCCAATTTTTTTGTTTTGCCAGACCATTGTTGTGTCACAATAAAAACTTCAGCTTTTTGCGTAAAATATCATTTCCATCAACTTGTCTCTTATTTGCTTAAAATGCTTGTTACTGGAAAGGAGAAAGCGTTTTGTGTTTTCGAATTTAATAAAAACAACTCGTGGACATGTGTTCAACGTAAATTTTGGACAGAATTTTCAAAGCAGCCACCAGACAGCAATTTTCAATTTTGTACCCAAGGAATTGTAATCTACATATTTTCAACCGATCAAAAATTTAAAACTTTTTTCTTTGCTCATAAAAATGTTATCACTCAGCTCTTGGAGCGATCAAGGAGCACTCCATGTTAGTTGTCATGGCAAAGCTTTTTTTAGCGACTTTTTAAGATGATAAACAAACTGTTTATCTGTTTCATACATAGCGTTTGCAAATGTACCCAAAAATTAATATGATTGATTTGCAAATATATTGAAAAATAAATATAATTGAACTGTAAAGAGCTGAATGAGAATTTTTTGAGCAGAGAAAAAAATTTGGATTTTTGATAGATTAAAAGTATGTAGATTACAATTCCTTGGCTACAAAATTCAAAATTGCCACCAGACCGACGTACCATACAGAAATGGCACGCAAAATTTAAGGAGGAGGGATGTTTGTGCTCCCGGAAAAGAATTATTGCCCGATCACCTTCAACTGAAACGATTTAAAGAATTCAAAACATCTTCCATCGGAGTCCTAGGAAGTCAATCAGAAGAGCTAGTCGTGAACTTCAGATGTCTTCAACAACCGTTTGGCGAGTGGTAAGAAAACACCTGCATGTGACATCTTATAAACTGCATTTGCTCCAGCATTTAAAAGACACCAGTAGTAGGTAATGATCCATTTGGTTGGTGTTTCCGCTAGGGGCGCTAGAGAGCAGGTGGCGCAGTGGCGCATATGACGTCATCAGTGGCGCGGTGGCGGAGGGTGGCGCTAGAGAGCAGTGACGGATCCGAATCCTATTCCGAATCCTATTTCGAATCCTAATCCTATTTTAAATCCTAATTCTAATCCTAATCCTAATCCTACTCCTAATCCTAATCCTAATCCTATTTCTACTCCTATTCCTACTCCTATTCCTACTCCTATTCCTATTCCTACTCCTATTCCTACTCCTATTCCTACTCCTAGTCTTATTCCTAATCCTACTCCTATTCCTAATCCTAGTCTTATTCCTAATCCTACTCCTATTTGTAATCCTACTCCTATTCCTAATCCTACTCCTATTTCTAATCCTACTCCTATTTCTAATCCTACTCCTATTCCTAATCCTACTCCTATTCCTAATCCTACTCCTATTCCTAATCTTACTCCTATTCCTAATCCTACTCCTATTCATAATCTTATTCCTATTCCTAATCCTATTTCTATTCTTATTCCTATTCCTAAGAAAGACGATAATCCTGAGTTCAATTCTTAACCAAGACAATATTAAAACTAAACCTAAGACAGACAGTAGTCCTGAGTTTGACTCCCACCCAAGACAGTAGAAATCCTAATCCTAACAAAGGTCCTGAGCTCGATTCCTACCCAAGACAATATAAATCCTAACCCTAAGAAAATTAGTAGTCCTGAGTTGGATTCCTTCCCTAGATAATATAAAACCAAACTTTAAGAAAGACAGAAGTCTTGAGTTTGATCCCCAACCAAGACAGCGAAGCTGTAAATCCTAACCCTAAGAAAACCAGTAGTCTTGAGTTTGATCCCCAACCAAGACAGCGAAGTTGTAAATCCTAATCCTAAGAAAGGTCCTGAGTTAGATTCCCATCCAAGACAGTATAAACTCTAACCTTAAGAAAATTAATAGGCCTGAATTGGATTCCTTCCCTAGATAATATATATTTAAATCTTAAGAAAGGCAGAAGTCCTGAGTTAGATTCCCACCCAAGACAGTATAAATTTAAATCTTAAGAAAGTCAGCGGTCTCGAATTGGATTCCTACCCAAGATAGTATAATCCTTAAACTTAAGAAAGTCAGTGGTCTTGAGTTCGTTTCTTGTTCAAGACAATATAAATCCTAAACATAAGAAAATTAGTAGTCCTGAGTTTGATTCTCAACCAAGATAAAAGAAATCTTAATGCTAAGAGAAACAGTGGTCCTGAGTTGGATTCCTACCAAGACAATACAATCTCTAAGCCTAAGAGAGACGGTGGTCCTAAGTTTGACTCCTACCCAAGATAATATTAAACCAAACCCTAAGAACAGCAGTAGTTCTGAGTTCGTTTCTGGTCCAATACTTCAAAACATAAGGTTATTTCAAAACATTCTGCAAGATTTTAAAGCAATAAAACAAAGTTTTTCCTGTTTTTTAAGCACTCCATAGAAAAAAAAACCTATCAAAATATGTTCTGCAAAGGGTAAGTTTGGACACATCAGGTCAATACACAATTTTCCCATGGGGAATTCCCTGGGTTTTTACTGGGATTGTTTGTATAGGTTTCTTTGTGCATTGCAAACTTTGTCTTGATTTTTGTTATATTTATGTTTAATTTCTCGTTTTTTCCCTAAAAAACTTTGGTTTTTCGATACTTTTATTCAATTTTAAAACTTTTTTCTAAAAAAACCTTGATTTTTATTATAACTTTGTTTAGTTTTTTCTAATCAATCTTAATTTTTTATAACTATCTTCAAATTTTTTATAGGCGAGCTTGATTTTTGTTATACTTATGCTCAATTTTTCAAAAATTTTTCTTACACAACCTTGGTTTTTGTTACAACTATCTTCAATTTTTTCTAGACAAATTCGATTTTTATTATAACTTTGTTGAAATTTTAAAAGTTTTTCTTTAGACAACCTTGATTTTTGTTACACATTTGTTTAATTCTTCAAACATTTTATTAGTCAACCGTGATTTTTAGATACCTATTTTAATTTTTTTTCTAAACAAGTTTGATTTTTGCTATACCCTTGTTGAATTTTTCCAAAATTTTCTTTGTCAACCATCATTTTTATTATACTTTTGTTGAATTTTTAAAAGTTTATCTTGATTTTCGTCATTCCTATCTTCAATTTTCTCCTATACAAGCTTGATTTTTGTTACACCCTTGTTGAATTTTTCAAAATTTTTCCTTGTCAACCATGATTTTTATTATATCTTTGTTGAAATTTTAAAAGTTTTTCTTTAGTCAACCTTGATTTTTGTCACACATTTGTTTAATTCTTCAAACATTTTCTTAGTCAACCGCGATTTTTAGATATTTATCTTCAATTTTTTCTTGACAACCTTGATTTTTGTTATACCTCACCTTAATTTTTCTTGTCAACCTTGATTTTTTGTCATACCGGTGTTTAATTTTTCTTAACAATCATGGTTTTTGTCATACCTTTGTTTAATTTTTCTTGGTAACCTTGATTTTTGTCATTCCTAACCTCAATTTCTTCTAAAGAAACTTGATTTTTGTTATACCTTCGCTTAATTTTTTTTCTAAACAACCTTGTTTTTTGTCAAACCTTTGCTTAATTTTTCCTAGGCAACCTTGATTTTTGTCATATCTACCTTCAATTTTTCTTGGTAACCTTGATTTTTGTCATATCTAACCTCAATTTCTTCGAGACAAACTTGATTTTTGTTGCACCCACCTTCAATTTTTTTCTAAACAACCTTGGTTTTTGTTATAATTATCTTCAATTTTTTCTTAACAACCTCGATTTTGTTATACTTTTGTTTAACTTTTCTTGAAAAACTTAATTTTTTATAACTATCTTCAATTTTTTTTTCCTCGGCAATCTTGATTTTGCTATATCTACGTTTAATTTTTACTTGGTAACCTTGATTTTTCTCATAACTTTGTTTAATTTTTTCTTGGCAACCTCGATTTTTGTCACACCTATCTTTAATTTTTCTTAACAATCTTAACTTTTGTCATACCTAAACTCAATTTCTTTCTAAATAACCTTGATTTTTGTAATAACTTTGTTTAATTTTTCTTGGTAACCTTGGTTTTTGTCATACCTAACCTCAATTTCTTCTAGACAAACTTGATTTTGTTATACCTTTGCTTAATTTTTCTTGATAACCTCGATTTTTATTATACTTATCTTCCATTTTTTCTAAACTGTCTTGTTTTTGTTATACCTAATTTCAATTTTTTTCTTGACATTCTCAATTTTCCTTATACCTTTATTTAATTTTTTCTTGGCAACCTTGATTTTTGTCATACCTTTGTTTAATTTTTCTTAACAATCTTGATTTTGTTATACAGTACCTTTGCTTAATTTTTTCTTGGTAACCTTGATTTTTGTCATACCTAACCTCAATTTTTTTCTAAACAAGCTTGCTTGTTGTCATACCTTTGTTTAATTTTTCTTAACAACCTTAGTTTTGTTGCACCTACCTTTAATTTTTTTTCTAGACAAACTTGATTTTGTTATATCTATGCTTAATTTTTTTCTTGGTAACCTTGGTTTTTGTTATACCTTTGCTTAATTTTTTCTTGACAACCTTGATTTTTAGATACCTACATTTAATTTTTCCCTAAGAAAGCTTGATTTTTAGGTACCTTTATTCAATTTTTATCTAAGCAGTCTTGATTTTTGTTATACCCAATCTCAATTTTTTCTTGGCAACCTTGATTTTTAGATACCCGCATTCGATTTTTCCCTAAGAAAGCTTGACTTTTAGGTACCTTTATTCAATTTTAAAACTTTTTGTCTAAGCAGTCTTGATTTTTGTTATACTTAACCTCAATTTTTTCTTGACAACCTTGATTTTTATTCGCAGTCAAAGTAATCGTTAAAAGTTTTAAACAAAAATTTTTATTGATAGGATATTTGTGTTCAATAAACAGATGTTTCATAATAAAAAAAATTCGTCTTTCTTCTTTAGTAAACCGAATTCAAACATAGTTATTATTTTTATGTTGTATGAATTTAATTTCTAGTGTTACATTTTAATTGTTTCAAAAATGAATTCAGTTCCAACTACGTTTAATCTTTTGGTCGTTTTATAAACTTTTAATAATAAGAAAGCTACCCGTAATCTCTGTAAGCGTGACCATATGCTTTTGATAATTGCGTCTCTTACACAGAAGCTGACCGTATCCTGCTCATAGCGTATTGCGTTTCCTGACGTATTCATGATCGGAGTTTGAAAATCTGGTTACCTTAATTTCCAGAGTAAAAATAGAGTAAGCGAAAATTTCTATGATGCACCTCGATTTTTACAGTTTTTAACAATTTTCTGTAGAAAGGAAAATTTATTACAAGCTTGACCCAAAAACTTTGATTTCAAAACACCGCTTAGTTTGATCCCCAATTAATTGCAACCGTTTATGTTAAAAAGTTTTACATTTTTTCACTTTTACTAAAGAAATTCATCATAAAACTGAGCATTTTAATTCATTTTACCAACTAAATTTTCTAAAATTAACATAAAATTTGAAATCAAATAAGGCCAACGTAAGTAAGATCGATTCCAAGAAAAGTCAGTTGTTTTTTGAAAATATATTAAGATTTATTCTATCAAGTCCTATCACAGATAGTTCTTATGTCTACCACCAAACTGAAATTATTTAATAAATTTATTGACTAGCTCGAAATCTGAAAATAAACCTTTGAAAAATCAGGATTTTTAAAAAATAGCTAAAAATTTTGCTTTCAGGACACGTTTTTGCTTGGGGTAACAAACACAAATAAAGAAACCAACAAATTCACTCTTTTATCTTGAGCGTCGCTAACCTCTAAGAAAAACTAGACGATGTCAAAGAAAACGTCTACGGATATTAAAAATTAAACTTTTAAATTTCATTTTCCACAATAACGTTTTGTGGTCAATTATTGCACTAGTTTAACCAAAAATATTTTAGTTTTTCTTCAACCCAAATAAATGTTTTAACCAAAAACTTCATGAATCGATATTAAAAATTGATCCACGAATATAATTTTATACATTTTTCACACGGAGGTTTTGCGGTTAGGTGTTAAAATTATCACTATTTAAAATTTTCTCAAGAATCGCACATTGTAAAGGTTTTAGTATGGAAACAGTAGATTCCTTCTACGTGAAAAAATTTAACTTTTTGAAAGGCCGACCTTTTTACCAAGTGTCTTAAAAGTTACGGAAACACTAGCTTAAAAAAATCTAAAAATTTCTAAAAAGTGTACGTTTTCTTCGTTGCAGAAGTTTAGTTTTTAGAACCAAACCCTAAAAAATTCTACTTTGTGTTAGATTTTTACTATTTTTAACACATAGCAACAACTCAATCTCAAAATTTTTATCACAATTGGTTTCTTAATTGCACAAATGTTGTAATTTTGTCAAACTCTTTAATTGTTGCACAGAAGCAAATATTTCGACTTTTACACGGTTCTCATTTTACTTAGTTTTTTCTTTCCAAAGTAAAAGAGTCGCAAAGTTTTAGTTTAAAGAGTTTTTTCACCTTGTAACTTAAATGTTTTCAATCTACTTTGCATTAAAAAGGTGTTTAGCGTTACAAAATTTCACAAGATTTTCTCAAGTTGTAACCGTCTTGATTGAAAAATAGCAAATTTGGCGTTAAAAGTTGTTCGATTTACAAATCAATATCTGTTTTTAGCAACTGTTTATTCATCATGTGACCTAAATGTGATGCTTTAAATTAACTTTATGATAAAAATCAGTCAACCTCACAAATTTTAACTAGTTGAAACCATTTGTGCCTCAAAAAATTAGAAACATTACCCTTCAACATGATTTAATTTTGCTTTTTTACAAGCAAACTTTTCGAAACAAACCTACATTTTACTTTGTTCACGTTTCAATAGCTAAGTTTGTTGTTTCGAAAATAAAAGCCAAGAAATTTTTTTTTTATTTTTCAATTTAAAGTCACAACTTGTGTATTTTGATTTATAAACCTAAACTTTCTTAATCTATTATGCATGTAAATTGTAGAGGATATCAATTTCTATGCGTTCAACTGGTCTGTTAGATTTTCATTTAAAAAAATTCTCTCGACTTTACGTATTGTTGTCTTTAGTTATAAAAAAATTTATCACAATTTGCTAAAAAATTTCTTTTTCATCATTTATAAGTTTGTTTGATGGTGAAATGTTAGATAAAAGTTACAATTTGAAAATTTTTATAATAGTGTTTTTATTGCTTTTTTAAGCAAAAGTTCATGCTCAAACCTTGAAAAATACACAGATCGTCATGAAAAGTTTTATTTAAACCACAGTGTTGTCTATTTTACCAAGTTTTTTTTTTTTGTATCATAACAGCAATAAATCTATTTCTCAAGTCAACTGTTGAACTTTGCGTCATAATCACAGTTCTTCTTTCTGTTATTCTTGTTTTGAACACTATCTTTGTCATTTTTGATTATTTTCTTGTGTTTTTTGCTTAATGTCATCATCACCAACCCATACAATCTAGTTAATTTTACACTTTATTTATTTTTGTTGACGTTCACGTGTCTGTTTTTAGCTTTTACTTAATTTTTCTAATTTTTAATTTTAAAAAGGATTCTTATTTTTATTTTATTTTTCGAAAATGTGATTATTTTTAGCGGTGAAACGTGTGAATATTTGACGGTTTCTCTTGGTTGGTTTGTGGGTCTGATAATGTTTAAATTCAGTTCTTTTGATTAGGTTCAAAAACGAACAAAAACGTTCGTAGAGTGAGATTACGTTGAAATGTTAAGTTTCTTTTACAAGTGGGAAATTATTATGAAAATAGAATAACAGTTTACTTCTATAAAAATTTTGAAATATTACTTTAATACTATAGTGTACAATAAAACTAGTTTTTTAAGCAAGCGTTTTTCGAACTTCACGTAACGAAGCTTTTGCGAGGTCGCACGTGAGTGAAACACTTCGGAGGTGAAGCTATTGTCACGTAAAATAAAATTGGTTTGAAAGACACTTTTGGTGAAATACTTTTTCTTTGTTATTTGAAAACAATATTTCGGTTTTACTACTAATTTCATAATTTTCACAAGTTTGATACAATTGAATTTTAAAAACAGTTATTCTCTGAAATTACTGATATTAAACCTACCAAGAGAAACCGTCAAATATTCACACGTTTCACCGCTAAAAATAATCACATTTTCGAAAAATAAAATAAAAACAAGAATCCTTTTTAAAATTAAAAATTAGAAAAATTAAGTAAAAGCTAAAAACAGACACGTGAACGTCAACAAAAATAAATAAAGTGTAAAATTAACTAGATTGTATGGGTTGGTGATGATGACATTAAGCAAAAAACACAAGAAAATAATCAAAAATGACAAAGATAGTGTTGAAAACAAGAATAACAGAAAGAAGAACTGTGATTATGACGCAAAGTTCAACAGTTGACTTGAGAAATAGATTTATTGCTGTTATGATACAAAAAAAACTTGGTAAAATAGACAACACTGTGGTTTAAATAAAACTTTTCATGACGATCTGTGTATTTTTCAAGGTTTGAGCATGAACTTTTGCTTAAAAAAGCAATAAAAACACTATTATAAAAATTTTTCAAATTGTAACTTTTATCTAACATTTCACCATCAAACAAACTTATAAATGATGAAAAAGAAAATTTTTTAGCAAATTGTGATAAATTTTTTTATAACTAAAGACAACAATACGTAAAGTCGAGAGAATTTTTTTAAATGAAAATCTAACAGACCAGTT